>JXPG01001930.1:0-28160 GCA_001015175.1 Megaselia abdita | reverse complement strand
TAAAGATGTTTCCTTGAATCTTGGCCAAAACATAGGCTACTTTTCGTAACTTTACGTGAAGTCTACGTTATGTTTTGAGCACAAACGTTTTATATAAGGCAAAATCTGGAAATTTAAAGCTTTTTTCATTATTTTGTGTGTTTTTTAAGAAAAAATTCGTTGGGAATAAATGCAATATAAGTATCATTGGACCAGGATGTTTTAGCAGCAGAAAATTAAAATTCCTTCATCAAAACAACAAATACATTAAAGAATTCAAAAAAATTAAAGAAAGAAAATAAGAATAAAAAATCCAGAAACAAATACTGCTAATATTAAAATTTAAAAAAATACACGTTTTCAAAAAAAACTAAAAATGCAATCTTTAAAAAGAAAAAACAAATAAATAATAATAAAAATAACAAAATATTTTTATATAAGTAAAAAAAAAACAAACTATAATACCAATATACTTTGAAATGATAATAAAAATTAGCTTTTAAAATATCAGAATGCTTAACAATAAATACCATAACAAATTTTACAAAAAATATTATAATAACAATTAAGCAATATTTTGCACTAATTTAAAAAAAGAGATAAAATCAATAAGCTTAACGGCTTTTTCCTTATTAAATCTTTCCAAAGCCCGTCACATAATTTTTAAATGAGTAAATGTTGTTCTTGAAAGAATACAGATTTAATATTTTTCTATATATTTTATATTATTTGTTTTTAAAAAATCTGTATGTGATTTTCCAGATTTTTTTTTTACATTTTTAAACACGAGAAAAACGTTATTTCACCATGTTTTACAATTTTTTTTATTAGATCCTTTTGCAGGCGTTAATTGTTGGTAACTCTTTTGAACTTTGCCTCTTTGTTCCGTTTCTAAAATTGTTTGTACATATTTCATATTTATGAATTTAAAAAAAAGCAAGAGACTTTATTTACAAATCTCTCATGTATAGAAAAAATTCAAATTTTTAAACATTCAGTAATATTTATTCTAGTAATGTCTTTTAAAGCTTAGGTAGATATATGCGTTACAGAAATATGGAAAAGAGGCATTTCATTTTCAGTGATTTTAAATTCAATACTATATTTTTGTAAACACTCGTATCTCGCTTGCGGCATTATATTTAATGACAATTCTCTTATTTTGTCTCAGTGTAGATATATTAAAATAATAAAAAAAATAATATAAAGTATCTATTGTTTTTCTCACTAAACTATTTTTTAAAAATTATTTTTATATACCTACACTGAGACAAAATAATAGTACTTTTTTAACTATTGAAATAGTAAAATAAAAAACTTACTTTCATAATAAAATGTTAAGTCTTACTACTTAAATAGTAAACATTGGTAATTTTTACCATCAAATATTAAAAAAAGAGATTTTTTTTGTCAATTTTCTTCGACTTCGACTATTACCCAGGCAGAAGACTAACGTTTACATCAGACCCTCCTATAAGATTATGTGTTAATTTATGTTTACAAAGCATTTAGAATTTCTATAGCAAATGTCTTACAAGATGTTTCTATGTTTAGAAATCATCTTGTAACTTTCAAAGACATCATTTAAACCATTACTACCTCTTTAAGAGAACTGCCCTAAACATTTTCATCTTTAGCCGCGAACAGTTTAAAAGATTGTTTGAAGAGAGGAATTTTTAGAAGAATTAAAGATCGAGGTTGGAAAAATATGAATGTTTAGTAAACGTATTCTGAATAAAAAAAAATAAAAACAATTTTTCCACCTGGGTAGAGTCTTTGAACTCATTTCAATGCAATCAGAATTATAGTTTAAGAACAAAAATAAAAAAATATTTGAGAAAGTAAGTTAATAATACTTCAAAATCAATAGTTATTTCTAGGAACTATATTTAATAACTTGAAAGTGCATGTCGAAAAAAACTGGAGCGAAGATTCAAATGAAGAAACTAAGCAATCTTTTTATTTTCTGCTCAAATAAAATAAAATTAAAAAGATGTTGAGAATTTGTTAAGTAAATTCTTTTAGCTTGTGTTTAGACTTCTATTGTAAGTTTTTCTCCAGCACAAGAAACTAAAAAAGTTATGAGAGGAATCCTTCTAAATCCTAACTTTGAAACCAAAAAAACGCCTTAATGACAACGAAGTAAGTTTTTCATCACTTCTAAAAATATATATAAATTTGACTTTTTTTCCAGACCATTCTTTAAATTTCTAAGTTACTTTTTAATATTCTGTAGAAAAGGCCTTTAAGTTATAAAAATTATAACTTCAAAATTTACTATTTGAATAGTGAATTATTGAAAATTACTATTAAAATAGTAAAAAAAATACTTTTAAAATAGTAAAAAAAATTGTAAGTCTTACTATTAAATAGTATTTTCTATAGTTACTATTCAAATAGTAAAGTTTACTCAGAAAATAGTAAATATTACTATTATTTTCTCTCGATGTAGGATTTTAATAAAAAGTTGAAAAAAACAAAATGAAATTTAAAATATGCATAAGAGACAATTAAAAACAATATGGAAACAACAAAATTGTAATGGTAAAATAATAATTCGAAGTTAAATATTTGGTGCAACATAAAAAATTGATCCCCTTGAGAGGGAACTTTTGCGTCTGAATTTACTGTCTCTAAACCGAAACCAAGATTGTATCAGCTTATTATCTCTGGAATATCCCGAGAGTATGATTAAGAAGAGCTTTTGAAAGAAGTGAAGGAAACAAATGCTGGGTTTGATACAGATGACACTTTATAAATGGTACATCATAGGAAGGTGATAAGAAATGGTGAAGACTTTTATTATTGAAGCACCGCCTAACACTTTTAGTAAGCTGGTTAACAGGTACATATCCATTGATTTTAATGATAATTTCGTCTAAGAGCATACTGAAACGGTAAGATATTATAATTGTCAAGGTTACTTCCATAAGAGTATGAGTTGTACATCTCCCTGTACATTCGCTAGATGCGGCCGTAACCACAAAACTACAGATTGTGCCAAAAATGTAAAAATTGTGTTGAAAGTAACAGAAACGGAACTAAATATAACACTAACCGTAGCTGTGGTGGCTCAAGTTGTAAAGTACATATCAATATTAAGAATAACATTAAAACTAAGATTGATTATACTGGTTACTCAACATGTTAAAAATTATATTCTTAAATATACGAGGCATTCGAAATAAACTTACCATCAATAAGAATTCACCAGACATAATTGGCCTCAATGAAGTTTGTATTATATCCCACAAGCAACAATTTTTCAAAATTGATGATTTCGAAGAGATAATCAACACTAAGAGGCATTGACGAAGGGAGAGGATGTGCAATATATGTCCGCAAAGGAAAAAGTTCTGAAAAATGGTTCCCATGGATTACAATGTTTCGTAAAACTAAAAAACATCCTGAAGCAATATCACTTTCAAAGCTGAAAGTTCAACGTTTGGTAAAAGAAGCTAATATGTTCCGGATCCGACTCCAGGAAAATGTAGAAAGCCATGAACAATGCTATATATAACCGAAGTGTTTTAAAGAATTGTGTGAAAAATTGTGGTATTTTGAAAAAAGAAGAAATGACCTGGATGATGACAGCAAAAGAGAATCAAACTTCATAAAATTTGTCAGTCTTTTGAAAAAGAAGCTTTAATTTATTGTGATAACTTCATTTTAATTTATTTTCTAATTTTTTGTTAATTAAATTAATTTATTTTAGTTTGTATTTTCATGTAAAAATAACACACAATTTAATTGTAAATTTGTTGCATTATCCATAAAAATGTGATTTCTTGAACTAAGAATAAAAGCAATTTTAAACTTAAAAAACAAAAAAAATCCATTTTGTAAACTACATTTTGCTTAAAATTTAAACTATAAAAAGACCTCTAAAAAAATAATTTCAAAAACTAGAACCTTTTCTTTAGAAAATCTCATTTTCAGAATCCTATTTAAGGAGTTAGGTTTTAGAACCTTTTTCTGGAGAGTGGTGCCTTCTACTTTCAATAAATATATATATTAGTTTTTGTCAAAGGACAAACACTAAACCAAAGAATCCTTTACAAAAAGTAGTCATAATAAAAGCTCAAGGTCACAAAAATGAAAACAAAGATTACGCAATGGCTCGAACCAACTGAATAGTGGATGAGTAATTCATTAGTCTATGATTAATAGCAGATACTAATTAAGCTTAACTAACAAAGTGAGTAATCAGACCGAACAATAATTCATTCCATTGGTTGCTTATTCGTTAGCTGGCTTTTCTTTCCCGTCCCTTACTGAACCAAATGAGAATGAATGGTTGACCGACTGATAAGAAAAAGTTGTGGTTCTGAGTGATGTTTGTTTACAGTGATAAATTGATAAGAAGTTCTACTTACTCATTTCGTTATCGTCGAATCCGCAAGAGTACGGTGACTTCTTCAATTCATTCAAGATTGCATTCGAAGTGTTTTTGACAATCTTGTAGTAAAGTTTGGTTGGACAACGCCTAAAATATTAAGAAATTGTTGAAAATAAATTAATGTTCCAGAGAATCCACAACTCACTTGTCCGATAGATAGTTCGTGATCTGGTTGATGATCTCAGGTTGCAATTCTGCCTGGGAGATCTTGTATGGTAAAACTCTAAGACAAGTCAAATCCTCAGTGTTGTCAGAGGTGACATCCTCGAGGAACACTTTGTACTCGGAGTAACAACCAGGTAACATTTTAAAACTGTTCACAAATCACGAAAAAAGTTAATAAATTATTTAAATAAAAACACTGTAATAAAACTGATCAAAATTTATAACTTAATTTTAAATATTTGTTATGTACAAAATTATATTAAAATACTATTTTGAAAGCAATTTTAATAAACATTAAGAAAATAATACACCGCAGACATCAAAACATTGGGGTTAATTGGAAAACAATTCACTTTCATCCAATAGAAAAGGAGAAAACATAGAAACCAATCAAAAGAAGACGCACAAAACGACATGTCAGCCGCCTTGACCGCGGCGGGGCTATATGGCTTGTATTTCTAAAGAAAATGTTAGTCGGTGATGGGTTAATATTTAAAAAAACGTCAATTACAGGCAAAAATTTTATCATTATCAAGAAAGGATATTAGCAGGTGAGAAATGGAATAATACGAATCATAGGCTTCAAGCTCTCTCCATAGACGAGTGAAGTTTGTAGGACTAAGATAATACCCAAGTAAAAACAAAGGCTCTTCTTCAAATTTAATTGTTAATTAAACTTTTCTTCTAGAAAGACTTTAAGTGGATCTAATGTTCAAGTCTCCATCAAAAAATCAACATATTTCTCGAAAATCGCCTTTTTAACGAAAATTTTAATTCTAAAAGAAGTTTCCATCAAAAATTGGAGATTTTTAAAGGAAATTGTATTTTTAAAGAAATTTTTCTTCAAGAATCATGGATCAAATTAAGAATAGTTTCCGCAAAAAAATAGACATATTTTTCGAGAATGCCTTTTTAATGAAACTTTTCTTCTAGAAAGACTTTTAATTAATTAAATTAAGAAGTTTTCATCAAAAACTTGACCATTTTTTTGAAAATTGCCTTTTTATCGAAACTTGTCTTCTAGAAAGTCTTTTAATTGATCAAGTTAAGAAGTTTTCATCAAAAGTTCGACATATTTTTCAAAAATTGCCTTTTTAACGAAACCTTTCTCCTAAAAAGACTTAATTGATCAAATTTCCAAATTTGAATCAAAAACTTGATTTTTTTTTGAAAATTGCCTTTTTAACGAAACTTTTATTCTAAAAAGACTTTTAATTGATCAAATTAAGAAGTTTTCATTTTTGAAAATAGCCTTTTTATCGAAATTTGTCTTCTATAAAGACTTTAAAATGGGTCAAATGAAGAAGTTTTCATCAAAAGTTCGACCTATTTTTCGAAAATTGCAATTTTAACGAAGCTTTTCTTTGAGAAATTTTATAATTTATTTATTTATCAAAAAAAGAAGTTTCTAACAAAAACTCGACATATTTTTGGAAAATTGCCATTTTAGAGAAACTTTTCTTTTAGAAAATCTTAATTTATCAAAATAAGAAGTTTCCATCAAAAAGTCGACATATTTTTCGAAAACTGCCTTTATAACGAAACTTTTATTTTAGAAAGTCTTTTAATTTCCTTTTAATTTATTGACATAGTTAATTTCAATAAAAATTTTAAAAAATATTTTTTGTTTTTAAATAATGCAGATTTATACCAAAAATAAATAAAATATGAAAATTGAATGAAAATAAACATATGAAAGTAAAGAAAGCCTAGCAATATATACCATAAAATATTTCACAAATGGTATAAAAAGAAACAACATTAAATAAATAATAAGTTAAACAAACATTTAAAACCAAACAAAAAATAACTTACACTAAAGATTTTAATTTGAAAAAAGTCAACATAAAAAAAAATAAATTAAATAATAAATACTTATTAAAAAATAAAAATTGTAAAATCAGCTTCAGCCAAACAATAAATGCTCAACATTAAAAAAAATGTAAAAAAGTTTTAAAAAAACATTTAAAAGCAAGACAAAAAATTGTTTTAAAAAGGATATAACAAAAGCAACAACATTTCTACAGATTCAGAATTAAATGTAATAAGCCGAAAGCTGAATACTAAATTTAATTAAAAGCTGATAATAAAATAATAATTGAAATAAAAATACTTATCATTATTTTCACTGAAATTATTTGTTTCTTTTTAGTTAAAATTGAAAACCTGCTGTATAAGAATTATTGCAAAAAGTACTTAAAAATTGTTAGTATTTCAGTCCAACAGAGTGTAAGGAAAATGTAAAAAAAATTAGTAAAAGTACGAATAACAACGTACAAGTTTTAAGTTTAATATTATAATTGTAAATTTAACATAAAAAATACAGGGTTCGTACAAAGGCTTAAAAAGTGCTGCTTATTTTTACTAAAAATAAACTAAAAGGGCTTATTTCATAGTTATTGATCAGAAGGGAATAATATAGTAGTACTTTAAAAATTTTGAAAAAAAAATGGAACAAATTATGTGTATTCCAAAACCAAACAAATATTAAAAATTAAAATTATAAATAAAAATTGAAAAAATATTCAGAATTTCGAAACAATGTCTTAGAACTTAAGAAATTCTTAAAAATATAACTATTCTCAAAACAAAACAAAAAGCACAACACCAAATAGAAAGAAAATAAGCACACAATTTAAAAAATAATTTCTAAATCAAATTACTAAAAATAACAATAATAAGCAAAATGTTGTTTAAATACATAAAATGTTAGTATCAAATGTATATTGTTTTAGAATTTTCTAATTTAAGTGAAATTTTATTAAAGAAAAAACTTAGATTTTTAGATATTTTAGTTTTAGTTTGCTTAATTTAAACACTTAATTTTTGTAGGGATTATTTTGAAGAAAAATGAGGGCTTAAAAAGGCTTATTTTACCTTTCTTGTACGAACCCTGAAAATAACTAAAATTACACATCAAAATAGAATAACTTTGAATTTATTAAGTGCATTTATTCATAACTTTTGTATGAATGCATATAACACAATCCTTTCTACACTCAAAGTATATATACCAGCTGGCGCGACACAACTTCGGTGGGTCTTACTAATTTCAATACACCGTCGCGGCATTTGTTCAAAATTAAGTCAAAATTCTCATTTATTTTGTTTTATATTTCTAATTAAAATTTATTTATTTTTTTAATGTATTTTTCATTCAATTTAAGTCAATCATGAACAACATTATAAATTGTTTTAATAACCAAAATAATGGAAGTTCATTTAAAGTTGAGCTACCATTATTTTGGTTGAAAAGACTTGAACTTATTTTATTTTTTTGTTAATATTTAAAAAAATTATATACATGAAATCATAATACAAAATTTGCTTTTATGTTATAATGTAAATAATTTTCGAAAAATGTCATCCACATGTATTTAATTTTTTGATGTAATTGTTAATAGTATTAAAGTTATGTGGGTATTCAATTCATGAATTGTTAACACTATCTTTATGAATTTATTGTGATCGATTTTCTGATTTTAATTTTGTAAAAGTATTTATTTTTGTCTATTTTTGTTTGTTTCTTTTATTGTTACGATCTCTAGAACTCGTAAATAAAGCGTATTGATTTTATTTCTTTTTTAACATTTTATTGTTAGTGTAAAATATTAATTAATTTTTATTATAATATTTTTTGTAAAACTTTTTATGGTATTTATTGTTAAGCATTCTGATATTTGATATTTTGAAGCTATCTTTTTTATTATTATTTTAAACTTTAAAGTATAATGTTATTATAATTTGGTTGAAGTAGATTGCTTTTTAAAAAAACATTTGTTTTTTTTTATTATTTATTTGTTTTTGCTTTTTAATTTAAAAAATATGTTTAGTTGTTTTTATTATTTATTTAAATATTAGCATTATCTTTTTCTATATTTTGGTTATTTTTTCTTTTTGTTTTTTTAATTTTTGATGATATGTACTGTTTTGATAAAGGAATTTAAGGTTTATACTTTTTTCTTTCTGAATTTTTGTCTATTATTTTTTTCATATTGAGGATATTTTTTGTTTTGCTAAAGCTTAAGGATTCGTTTTGTAAACGTTTCGTCAATACTCTCAAAATTCAGTCCAACGATAAACATAGTTGGCCATGGAACTAGTCATGGATTTTGACTTGAAAGGAGTTAGACAATATAAATGAAATCGATTTCTGGGAAGGGAATAGGTTTCAAGATTCCGAAACGGTTCCATGTCCAACAATACTCATATTGCGAAAACAAAATTTTACCACGAAAGTGTTTCTGGAAACTTGGAACCTATTTTCTTCCCCGAACCTATATTTTGTATAACCTATAGATTTGTATAAGGAACAAACACACAAACATACAAAACTGACTTTAATAATATAATATAGAGATATACAAAAACAACTAAGTCAACCCCAACCTTTCCGAATGTTTTGGAAATGGTGAACACAGTTTGAATTTGCTTCAGTCGCAGATGTAGAGTATAGAATCGAATAATATATTCATCTGATAAGAATAACCAAGAAAACAACAATAAATAAAACTAAACCACTTGACAACAGAATCTTTTAGTCTAAATAAATTTTCAGTTAACATAAGCGAAGCAAGACTAGGAGGCCCGACCTTCTTTTGACGTCAGAAACTAAAGATTTTGTACAGCTGTTTAACAAAGAAGATGAGAATTGGATGATGCAACATTCCAAAATATTAGTCATTCTTTCTTCCATTTATAGGTATTTCTAATTTTTTTAAAACTACTGGATTTATCAGGTTGAAACAAGACAATATCTTAAGAAAGTTACGTTCTTAAACGTTTATGTTATATTTATAATTCGTAGAAAGGAGGAAAGGCAGATACAAAAATGTATAGAGCTTTCACTTCAATGGGGCGTAGGTTGTTAGTTTACAAAATATATAAAATGTATTTTTTTTTTATTTTTTAGTAAAGAAATCCACATTTATATAAATTTAACAAAAAGTTTAATTTAAAGAATTTTCTTAATTTAATAAAAAAATTAAAAGTCTTTCTAGAAGAAAATTTAATTAAAAAGGCAATTTTCGAAAAATATGTCGAATTTTTTGATTGAAAATTCTTAATTTAACCTCTATCTAGAGGTTAAGAAGGCAATTTAAGAAAGTTGATTTGTCGTTAGCAAAAATTACTAAGTGGTACTTCTTGGATCTTGGAAAACGTTCCCATCCCAGAAATAGTTTCACCGAACACTTTCAGACTCCTCTAAAAATGTCCAATCCACCGACCTATATTGCTTATACTTTGAATTGATCATGCTATAAAGCTCATCAGGTCAAGTTTCAACTCTCTCTTCGCAATCCGAAGAATTCGTTCTAAATTTTAACATTTTTCTCAATTGTTTTTGCTAAAAACCAAATTTATTACAACATTTGAAATGGTTTTAATCTCCAAATTAAAACTTCCTTCTAAATTTCAGAACTATATTTTCTCTGTGAAAAAAAACTATCAATAATGAAACATCTTTCGTCTTCTCCAAAGCTTTTTCATCACGAAATCGATAACTCACCAATCAGTTATAGTGTGTAAAAATCACCACTGAATAAAGCTTTTTATCAGCTGACAAAACAGCTTTGCTTAGTCATGAATGAATAATAAATGAAACAAGAATACACTCAGTTTAAATATATTACTTGAACTTGAATATTGTTGTTTTTCCTATAGAAAATTTCAAATCAATTTAAAAAATTCAAAAAATTAAGAAAACATCGAACTAAATCAATTTTTTAAAAAATCCGCTCAATTTAAATTTTACATACGAATACATAACTATTGCATCATTCAATTGAAATCGCACAAATTTACACAAATCTAGTGTTATATTCTTCATCTAATTTGCCGGTTGTATCTATCAGATAATAGTTATTGTGTTTTAATGGAATCGTGGTCATACCGTTTTAAGAATTGTTAATTAAAGTGTTGTCTTTCTCAGTTTTGTTCAAATATTCAAAGCAAATAAAATAGAAAGTAATAAAAAGATTTTAAGTGTGTGAAAACTGGAGTATTTTAAGTGTAATATGCAATCAATTAGAAGTGACGATAATCAATCATCAGTTTATCAAAGACAATATATCACTTACACTATTTACATTATTTGTGGTTTCTTGATTAACTCTTTAATTACTACCACTGTGGCCACTTTTAAGAAGATCAAGACATTTAAGAAGTGTATGAAGTGTGTTACTAAGAAGTCCTCTTGTGTTCACGGGTCTATGTTGCATCTGCATTGCTGGCTTTCCTTACAAAATAATTTACAGGTCTTTAATCGAATGTCTATAATGGAAATGATGGGTGAGTTTGAGTATTTACTTCTAATGTATCTAAGAAATGTATATTTAGTTAGTTCGGTCTCGGTGTATGAAAAGAGTCGGTGATATTATACACGCCATGTTTACTCATTATAATACAATCTACTACTTATTGATAAGAAATGTTTTTGAAGACGTAAAAAGTTTTATATTTCCATTCCACAGTTACTATGGGAGTGTAAAGAACTTTAAATTATCTGAAAGTAAATATTTTTGGCGTGTGACAAAGAACGATTCAGTGTACTTGGTTTATCGCTTTTGAATGACGCGTATAGTCTTATTTTCTAATGCTTCCATTTTAGTTAAAATATCAATCGCATACTAATCTATCTGAATTCAGTTAACTCATTATAACTCTTTTCATTAGCTTGGAATTCACCCTTCGATTTTCAAGCGTGTGAAGCTTTTTGGAAATCGATGTTCAGGGACGTGACTGACATAATTTAACTGCTGGGCAAAGGCGAAGCTTAAAAAAACATTAATTAAATTCTAATATTTAAAATATATATATAAATTAAAATTATAAAATCTAACCAAAATTGAAATTTTTAAATACTATTTAAATATCATTAATTTAATTAATGTCCACTACACATTCACTATACGTTTATTTATTTTATTTATGAAATTTAGAATCATCTAGAAGTTTACTTAAAAGGTTAATTAAAGAAATATTATTGTTTTCTGAAAGCTTTATCTAAATCACTTTAAGAAGATTGAAAAATATTTCTAATAGATAACTTAAATATTTCAAGAAATCTTTTAGACTTCTTAAAGAATATTTAAGAAAAAATAAGAATTCTTTAAGAACTCTGATTTCTTTTAAAAGATTTCTTAAAGAAAGGAAAGGAAGATTAAGTGTTTCTTAAAGTATTATTAGAAGTCCCCTTCTTCTTAAAGAAGTTTTAAAAAGAACACTTTTAGACAAATTTAGCGCGAATAAAGTAATTATTCAAACTTCTATAAGACTTGAATTTTAATTTTGTTTATTTACTATCTCTATAAAAAATCTTATATTAAATAATAAAAACATAATTTGAGATATTATCTAGGATATTGCAACAACTATAACTAACTTAGAATACTATATAATTTTCAAACAGAAATCAAAGTTAAGGAAAAATGATAGCAAAACCTNACTTGAATTTGAATTTTGTTTATTTACTATCTCTATAAAAAATCTTATATTAAATAATAAAAACATAATTTGAGATATTATCTAGGATATTGCAACAACTATAACTAACTTAGAATACTGTATAATTTACAAAGATAAATCAAAGTTAATGAAAAATGATAGCAAAACCTTAATACAATCGTGATAAAAATAAATTTAAGATTATCTATGATAAATAAAACTTTAAGTAGGTTATAAGATTATAGTCTATTAAATTGAATTCTGCTAGTTGTCTTATCAGGTCAATGAGTGCTAGGTTCAGGTTATCGATTACTTCTTTTATGAGTTGGTTCCAAATTCTGTAATTCAGCGGTAGAAAATCTCATAGGTAGATTATGAATGATTTTAAGTATCATATTTTGTAAGACTTGTATTTTTTTAAATGAGTTTGTGCGGAATTAAACCATACGAAGCAGCCATACAGCAAACTCGGTCGTATGACACACTTGAAGATAATGTTTCTGTTTTTTAGATTTAAAAAATGAGTTACTACTAAGTAGTGGATATAGTGATCGAAAACACTACATAGCTTTTTCAACCACGTAGTTTATATGTGAAGAAAATGTCAGTTTTCTGTCAAGTCTTACTCCAAGATACTTTACAACATTTTGGAATTGTAATATATTTTGTCCATAAGACAATGGAAGTGATGTTGTTCTTTTTGGTGATTTATTAAATGAAAAGAGAATGGCCTGTGTTTTTTCGACGTTTACTTTGATTTTCCATTTTTTATAATAATTTGTACAAGATGTAAGTCTTTTCATAAGTCTTTTCACAATGGCATTGTTTAATTTACCTTTCTATAAGACTTCTTAAAGTAGTTTTTCGAAGAAATAAGACTTCTGTTTTCTTCGAGAAGATAGGAATTTGTTTAAAAATACAATAGGTTATAAATATATTTCTTTATTCAGATTAGTACAAATACATCAGCCTACATTAATCTATATAAATAACGTTACGTAAAGCCTGAGAGGAGTCGGAATACGTTCCTAAATTCCATAAAAGTTCATTAGCCAAATTTTGTCTTTGACAACATGTGTATAAAATTGGAATGGGTTTCAAAATTACAGGCGAAGTCCTTGAGCTTCTGTAAAACAACAAATACCCTCAACATTAAAAAATAAAAAATAAAACAATTTTGCAATCATTAAAAGAAATACCCTGCAATTAAATTTAAAATAAACACAAAAAACTGTATTAAAAATAAATAATATCGGTAATTAGATATTAGAAATAAAATAATAAAAATGTATAATATTTTTAAAGAAAAAAATTTGGCTGTAAATGTTATGAAATAAATCGGATTTATTTAAGAATTCCATAAGAAATAAATATAATCAAACATTATATAATAACAAGTACAGCAATAAAATAAATAGTTAATTATAAAACATTTTAAAAAAGAACTCAAAAATCAATAAGTGAACAAAAAAATAGTTTAAACCAGTTAAGAAACAGTTTTTCGCATAAACAAAATTTCCTTCAGAGCAATTAATATAGTATCAATTATTAAAATAAAAGTAAAACCACATAACTGCATATAAAATAAAGCGGTGCAGTAGAACTATACGTTCCGTAGTAGCACTACGGTCATTTGATATAATTAATTCCATCCTCACTTCGAATAATATATTATTAACCATAAAAATCATACTAGGAATAGTAAAATCCATAAAAATACATTTTGCTTTATTTGTCCTTTCCCTACGCCCATGTATTTCCAAAATTTTGAAAAGGGATGTGGTCCTTATTAGTACCTTAAAAATGATGTATCACACTGTATGATTCGAGATAACGAAGTTATCCACATTTTGCTTTAGTTGCCTCTTTCCTACGCCCTTGTATTTCCGATATTTGGGGGTTTGTAGGCCTTTTGGTACCTTCAAAATGATGTATCACACGACCCTACATGATTCGAGATAACGAAGTTATCCATATTTTGTTTAAGTTGCCCCTTTCCTACGCCCATGTATTTTACGTAAGGTTCTACTGCTCCGCTAATTTCTAAAGTAAATAAACTAACTAAATAACACAACAATCCAAAGATGACTCAAGGTGTAGCAGTGATATTAAGGAATGTTCTTATACATCAGTGTTGTTAGTTTTCCCTCTTCCTCTGAATAGAGTCAGTCATGAGCTCTGCTATTTTAACGAGTGTATTAGAGGTAGACGAAGGTGGCGTCAGGTAGGGACTGTCCCAGAAAAAAAAAGTTCCCATCGAAAAATTGCAATAATTTTGTTTGTAGGGCATAACAAATTTTAAAAAATGTTAGTAGGCTTTGCGAAAGTTGTCAGAACATTTCTCTCTTTGACATTTAGTAGAACAAACATTTTTGAAAAGAACCATGTCCACTTCAGAAAAAAATCGAAAATTGATAACATAATTTAATTAAGCTATTACAAAATGAAAAACAAAATTTAAATTAAATGTATGCTCTTTTATTATTTCAAAATTAATTTAGATTAATATTATTGAATGATTTTGTTGTCTTGTTTTGAGTGTACTGATGAGTATTACATTGGCATTCAAATCTGTGAAAACTCATAAGAAACTAAGAACTTATTAAACAACTAAAAACAAAATATCTTGCTTTTCCTCCATTCCAATAGCTTATATATTAACTAATTTATTAATATTTTTTAAAATTTTAATTTTGAAAAAAAAAATTTTTAAATATTTAATTAGTTCCTTTGAAATCAAATTTAAAAACTTATTGTAAAGTTTCATTTCAATCTTGTCTTATTTTCGATTTCAAAACTTTCATCAATTCTATTTTCAAAACTGTTCCCAACATTTAAGTGTTAACAAATATAATAAAAAAACATTTTAAACCTCATATCTTGAAAACGGTTTCAACATTTTTCGAAAACTTTTTAAAATTGTGTTTTTTTTTATCAATTTATTCCCCTTTTCAACGATATTTAAATTATCTTAAAACGAGTTTTACAAAAACCTCATATTTTGAAGGCGATTTAAATATTTATTTTATTCAATATATCTTTTATTTCATCAACATAAAATTTTATTTTCAATCAATTTTTGGAAATAAAAAAAGGATCGCATGTGGACTTGAACCGTTCCTTTCCAGAGTTAAAATCCAGCTTACCTTGTTATATACTTAAGCCCTGATAACAATAGCTATTTCTGAGTGTTTATTAATTACATTATAACATTCAAGAATTACATTTGCTGGTTTTCTAAAATATATTATATTGCAATTTTATTATATATATATAGAATTAATTATGTTGATAATTATTCCAATTATAAATTACACAAATGCAATAACAAAAGACACACCCCTTATCGTCGTAGTGCTCATATACCACATACTTTTTAATCAGAAACTAAATCGCTAAATGATTTCAAATATATGGTATATAATGTCACTATACAATCCGTTTTACAGAAGTAAAATCTAAAAATTGACGTGGACTTTCTTACAAGATGGCCAACAAAATACATATAATTTATAGCTTGAATATGAAAATAGAAGAAACCATTCCACAATACAACTATTCGAACTGAAAGCAGAAACAACCAAACAAAATTAGCAAATTGGTAATTTCATTTTTCTGAGAATCGGTCGTATAAAACAACAAGTCATCAGTCGTCACATGCCTGATTGTTTGGGATATCAATTTATGGTTAAGAGGGGTTTTTGTAGGGGAATACTTTGATTGTTCATTTTGCTTCAAAGCTTTTTGTATTCAGTTAGTTCGTGTGAGGGAATTTCTCTGTATATTACGATTTTTTTTGCTTTTGAAAATCGTGAATCCCCTTTATTTATTTTTAGGTATACAAATTATTATCTGATTATTTTGTATTCATTTCTTTCAATATACATTTAAAACTTATAATCATGATTACAGCACAATATTAATTTAGTAATCTTGAATCTATAACAATTTATTGTGTTTATTCATTGTTTTTGATCTTAGAACTATTTGAAAATTATTAAATTAAATAATGTCCCTATTTGAAAAATTAGAATGGAAGACCACCTGTAACAATAACACAAGAATTCTTCTGGCCTATCTATTCTATCGCAAAATTTAAAGAAACACTTTTTATAAAACCTAAAACATATAGAAAATTACAAACAAAATCACAAAAATAATAAAAATAAAAAAAAAAGAAATGTTAACAAACAAGAACATTTACATAACAAATAATTAAACCAATAAATTTCTACAAAAAAATAAAACAGAACAACTAAAACTAATAAATGAATTTAAAAAAAAAATACAACCAATACAGTGTTCTTAAATTTAAAATTTAAGAGAAAAACATTAATCATTAAAATAAACTAAAACCTAAGACAATAATGTTTCAAAAACAAGAAGAAGAAAGGCGGAAACAATTAAAAACTGATATAAAATAAAGATCTAAAGTCTACAATATATGCAATGATTAGCCATGTTCTATGGGAGCGGACCAAGTATTGATCCTCGGAGGACTCCTGCTGACACTTTTATGTTTAAGACTTTATCGTACATGATGTTCTATGGGAGCGGACCAAGTACTGATCCTCGGAGGACTCCTGCTGACACTTTGTAGTTCTTAGGTCATTCGTCTGTGTTGTACCTCAATTTCATGGTGTGTAAATCCGAGCTAAAGATTGCCTAATGCAGCTCTAGGTACATATTATCTGCGGTGATCTGTCTTCTTTCAGCTTGGACATAGCCTGGGGCAGTTCCCCAGGAATTGATGTCGGCGTCGAAGCAGAAAACCTTGAAGTGTTGCCTTTTGTTTTCCTTTATCGCAGTTGTTGTCTTGCTATTCTGAGTAGCTCCTCAAAGCCATGTCTTCCTCTTGAGCGCTGTACTTTCCTTCCATGTTGTAGGCATTTCCTCCTCAGTCATATCTCTTCATTCCACCAGTAGAAAGGTTGTTCTCATCGACTGAGTGTCCTTCTTGCCATTGAAGCGTCATATCACAAGCTTTGCTGAGCAGCATTGTCATCTTCTCTGCCGAATCGTTTGTAAAATCTTCACTCCATATTACATGATCGAACGTGCCTACATCTAAGTATGTCCTTCGCTTTTGATCCATAGTATGGTTGTTGAGTCACTGTCGCTCCTTTTACATCTGATTTCTATCATGATAGCTTGGTGGTCACTTGTTGAGTATTCCTCGCTGTTTCTCCAGTTGATCCCTCGTAATAGCGAAGTGCTGGAAAATGAAATGTCGTTCACCAATGATCTTCCAGCTTAGCGGTAGGTTGGTACATTGCCGGCACTTGCTAACCCTATATTTAGAGATGCACATTTTCTCTATCTTGGCTTCGTATGACTACTTCCCTATTCAAATGCCCATGCATAGAAGCCGCCTCAGCTACAATGTTATCGAGTAGATTCTAAAATTCAAAAAGGGTAAATGTTGGTGCGTAGCAGCTGTAAAAATGAATCCCGTTGATTTTCGCTCTGACAAATCCTACATTCTCTTGGTTTTATGATTTGAAGGCATGACTCCCGCATATCCATATTGACGCCAGTTTCGCTTTATCGTGTACCCAGTTGTTGCTCTTTCAGAAACCCTGATCATTTCTTTTTGCAGAGGGTTCTCCGGAATACTCTACAGCTATAGCTACCTGCACTCAGAGAAGAGTTTCAGTATGCAACTCCATAATATGTGATGGTATCTTTTATTTTGGTTGCGAAATCTTTATTAAAGAGCCAATACCATAGTATGACCATCACTTCTTTTCTTTCAGCTATGTCAAAGAATAAGAAGAAGCTGAGGAGCATTTATAGGAAGAAGAAGTATTCATATTATGGATTAAGGCCTATATTAAGGTTTCCATATTCCATATTTTTTCCGTACTTGCATCCATATTAAGAATATCATGATAGGGGTTATTAATGGAGGGGTTTCTCTGAGTGTGCTACATGTTTAGCTTTGTCTGAATTTTCCTTCAGAACATGCAGAATGCGTTTTTGCTCTAAATCTTTTCCTACGTTACTTCTTGTAATTTTTATGACTTTCTTTGTAAAAACAATACCCTTATGCTAACGGTTTGCGTTGTCTGTTGTGAGTTAAACTATTTATTAAATTCGCTTTTCCCGTATCAGTATCAAGACAGTATCGTTGGAAAGGTCTGAGGCTAAAGTTAATATTTTTGGAAAAAAATTGAAACAGTTTTCGAGATATGAGGCTTTGAAAATATCTGATTTTTCTGTGTTAAACTCATTTTTAATACTGGATGTTCCAGTATTAGACAAGTTTTGGTGGCAATGGAAAGTTCTGAGGATGAAGTGAATAATTTTGAAAAATATTGAAACCGTTTTCAAGATATGAGGTTGTGGAAAAAATTGTATTTTTTTCGGTTGAACTTCAAATTTTGTATAGTTAGAAATGGAATAAGATTATAGAACATAATGTTTTTAAAAGTTTTCGAAAAAATTTTAAACTGTGTTTAAGATATGAGGTTTTGAAAATATCTGTTTTTCTGTGTTACACTTTTTGTTAAACTCATTGTTAATGCTGGATGTACCAGAATTAGAAAAACGTCGGTGTCAATGAAAAGTTCTGAGGATGAAGTGAATAATTTTGAAAAATATTGAAACCGTTTTCAAGATATGAGGTTGTGGAAAAAATTGTATTTTTTTCGGTTGAACTTCAAATTTTGTATAGTTAGAAATGGAATAAGATTATAGAACATAATGTTTTTAAAAGTTTTCGAAAAAATTTTAAACTGTGTTTAAGATATGAGGTTTTGAAAATATCTGTTTTTCTGTGTTACACTTTTTGTTAAACTCATTGTTAATGCTGGATGTACCAGAATTAGAAAAACGTCGGTGTCAATGAAAAGTTCTGAGGATGAAGTGAATAATTTTGAAAAATATTGAAACCGTTTTCAAGATATGAGGTTGTGGAAAAAATTGTATTTTTTTCGGTTGAACTTCAAATTTTGTATAGTTAGAAATGGAATAAGATTATAGAACATAATGTTTTTAAAAGTTTTCGAAAAAATTTTAAACTGTGTTTAAGATATGAGGTTTTGAAAATATCTGTTTTTCTGTGTTACACTTTTTGTTAAACTCATTGTTAATGCTGGATGTACCAGAATTAGAAAAACGTCGGTGTCAATGAAAAGTTCTGAGGATGAAGTGAATAATTTTGAAAAATATTGAAACCGTTTTCAAGATATGAAAATATCTTTTTCGGTTGAACTTCAAAATTTGTATAGTTAGAAATGGAATAAGATTATAGAAGATAATGTTTTTAAAAGTTTTCGAAAAAAATTTAAACCGTTTTCAAGATATAAGGATATGAGGTTCTAAAATATTTTTGCTTTGAATTTTTAGCTTAGTTTTATTTTGGGGGAATCTTCCGAAGAAAAGTATCTTACCTTGATAGCAATAAAAAAAAAGCATGAAGCCAAAATAAAGTGTAAAATTATTAAAGAGAACAAGAAATGGCAACACTGTAATTAAATACAAAAAACCCTTCAAACCACTTCGTCTTATCTTGTTTTAGATAAGACATTATCATTTCAAAAGAGTCTAGTTCCTGGAATCGTTATTATATTTATATACTATAAAAAAATATTTCCACCAGTGCTTATGGTTTCTTAGAAAAAAAGCTCAACTGCCAAATCGATTTGTTTATTCAAAAAAAAAAACATACTTAGCCATAAACATTCAACTAAGCGGATATGGTAATTGGGGTTGGTTCCCTGCTTTTTGCTTTGTTCATTCATCGAAAGTTAGTTTAACTGGTAAGAGTCACAATATGTATTGAGTACAAATGTCATCAACGACACGTGTTGTTGTGTAGGCAGGCTTTAGATGACCATGAACTATACTGGATAAAAATAGTTAATAATCCCTTCTCCTCACTTCAAACTAATTATACAAAAAGAAATTATTTTATACAAATTTAGTTGAAACTTATTTATTTTTTACAACAGATAGTTTCGTATTTCTTATAGTTAAATAAATTGAAGACGAGAAAAATACATTTTACAAAAGAATCTTCCATACAAATTAAACAGTATAATTAAAGTTAAACAATTTTCATAAAAAAAAAATCTACTGTTTTTTGTTGAGATAATTAGTGTAATTTTCAACTAAAAACGACAAATGACTCATCATAAATTAAAAAACAGCTTTTGTGGATGAATTTTGTTCATTCGAAGCGAAGTTTTCTTGGTTACTATGAATTTCACAAGAGTTCATTCAGTCTTTGTATACGTCGAAGCGACGTCGCTTTTTTTTGAGTAGCATTTTAAAAACAAGAATTTGAAAAAGAATAGTTATCTCAGATCATTCCAATATCTGTGAAGAATAGTGACAATTTCAATAACAAGTATTATACAAATTTTGTGAATCGGTGGCAATTCTTAGGAATTGCGTCTTAAGTGAAAAGAAAAGATATTTTTTAAAAAGTTCGCCTACTTCGGATAAGTAGGCAAAACGCGAATTAGGTTTTTAACTGCGCGTTACCCTTTACAAGGGAATTTGGATAGTCTGAAAAAAGTTCGAGTAAGTTTACGTAATTTTTTTTACTAATTTTAATTAAAATTATATTCCTTATCTGAGATTTCTTTTTTTGTTCATTTGTGTTTAAGTGTATAAGTTGAGCGAATTCGTGTTTCATTTCCAAACGAAAACAGAACAAAACTGTCTTTCCCTCTTCCACGATTATTCCATTAAAAACGAACTAGAGATCGTCACTATTGTTTCGAATCCATATTCTTTTTATATTCCTCGATTCGTATGCTTAGTCATCCCTCACGTATATTTTAGATACATTTTACTAATTTAGTTGAGAATAATTTTTGTCTTAAAAATTTTTAAAATAAAAATATTATAGTATACAATATATATTTTTTTGAAACTGAACTTTCTATTTTTAACAAATTAATTTTATATTTAATATAAAAAATCTTGTTCAATTAAAACTGAGAAGATTTTTCAAATTTGTATGGCAAAATTCGTTAGAATCCAAAGCTTATTTTCTTTACGTTTCAAAACGTTTTCAATGTATCCTCACTTTTGTCACTAACTTTGCAGTTGAATGAATTCTTTTTATTTTGAAATATGAGATGTTTATTTAATATTAATAACTCAATGTTATACAGGAAAGTCGAGGAAAAAGTAGCTTTAAAAATGTATCTTCGGAATCATTAAACATTTTTGTTTTTATAAAATACACTTATATTACTCCTTTACATTTTTAACAAAATTAGTGTTTTATCAAAAAAATATCAAAATTTTATCATATAAAAAACTTTATAGAATAAAACGAGAATTACATGAACAATTCTTAATTTCAAGAAATAATAACCTTTATAAGAGAAAATACGTGTTTAAATAGAAATTTGAAAATATTATATTTTGGACATAAAAAAGGCACCTCTTTGCATTTATATCTTTTTGCTATTTAAATTTTATAAATAAAAATCACCTTTAAAAAAAACAATTTTAAAAAAGTCTTTTTTTTACCTCGAAAATAATAAAGAGGTTCTTTTTGCAATTTACATAAAACAAATTGTAAGAAAAAGATTTAGTATACTTTTCATGAAAATTTCTCAATTTTATATTTTAAAAATTCATATCTTGAAAACGGTTTTACTATTTTTGAAAAACTTACTTTAAAACTGATTTGTTAACGAATAATTTTAATTTCTGACTAAAAAATAAATTAAAACTCTCTTCTTCTATATAAGAGAACTTTACATAAGAGAACTTTTTTTTTAATTTTTTAGTTTTATATATTTTTAACGAAATGTTTCAAAATTAAAATGATTTGAATATTTTCTAGTCTTTAACTATTTATTGTAAATTATAAAAATTATAATTTCTTGTTTTTCTAAAGGCAAATTGTTTATTATAACTTTTAGTAACAATAACTTTTGTTTTATTTTTTTATACTTTTAATTTAAAGTGTAATATTCTTTTAGATTTAATTTTTTCATAGTTATTATTTTTAAATTAGTATTATTAGTATTATATATTATTAATATTATTTTTGAGTATTGGTTGGTGTATACTTTTTAAATTTGTTCGTTGACTTCCTATGTTTTCCTATTTAATTACATTAAAGCATTCATAAAAACTCATTAATTTTAACAAATAATAAACTTTATTAGAGAAAATTCTTGTTAAAATTGAATTTTGAAATTGCTATATTTTCGACATCAAAAAGTACTAAAAAGGCATTTTTTCCATTTTTAACTAAACGAAAATAGTTTTTTTTTATGAAAATCTTATAATAATAAAAGGCAAGACTTTATAGAATAAAAATTACCTTAAAAATAATATTTGAAACATTTTAAAATAATAAATGTGTTCTCTTTGAAATTTATATAACAAAAATTGTAAGATAAAAAATTATTTTACTTTTCATAAAAATTTCTTAATAATATTAAAAAAATCTTACAAGAAACTTACATTTTAGAAAACATCATATCTTGAAAACCACATCATATTCTGAAAACTTACCTTAAAACTGTTTTGTTAACTCTATCCCATTACAAAAAAATGATTTGAAAGTATTTATCTCTGAAATTACTAACCATTGTATTAAATTTATGGTAAACATTTATAACGGTATTTAATTAGTTAAGTTTGCCCAAAGTAACTGTTATTTACAACCATAATCGGTTACGAATAATATTTGTTCTTATTTCATATTTCCAAAAATACAAAAAAAAATATTTTTTGTTAAATGTCATTATTATTCATTCAAAATTCAAAAAATAATGTTATAATTTATAATTACAAATTTAGAAAATTAAAAAAAAAACTCTTCATTTAACTTGAAAAGTTTAAAATAAATGTTCTCAAAAAATCCTTCAAAAATAATTAAATATTTCAAAAAATAATATTTTTCTCAATTGAAATGTTAAAAAAAAAATAATTTTTGTAAAAGTAATTATTTATTTGATTGTTGTTTCCTTGTACTTGTTGTAAAATATTTTTATTACCTATTTCATTATATTTATTCTTTCTGGAATTTTTGTACCAATCTGATTGATTTTTTAATAAAAATATTATTTATTAACACAATTTTTAATAATAATTATTGTTACAATTTTTTTTAATTATTGCAATATTGTTTCACATGTTTATTTATTTTTTGTTTTCAATTCTTAAGAATATTTTTTTGAGGATATCTATTGTTTTGAGGAAATATTTTCTTATTTATTTGTTGTTTTTTAGCTCTTGAGGGTATTTATTGTTTTGATGAGAACATTTAAATTCTTGACTTAGCTATTTTAGAATTTATTAATTTAGTTTTTATGTTTTATATTATTGAGGGTATTTCTTGCTTTTCTGAATCTTGAAACAAATTCCAATGTGTTCAGCCATGTAACCATTTCTGGAGTCTTAAAACCTATTCCCATCCCAGAATTCGATTCCACATATTCTCAAGTTTTCAATGTTTGAAACCATTAAATTTTCAATTTTATTTAATTCTAAATTGCCAATCAAATATTGAAACGC
The DNA here is from genome assembly GCA_001015175.1 of Megaselia abdita. Taxonomy (NCBI): domain Eukaryota; kingdom Metazoa; phylum Arthropoda; class Insecta; order Diptera; family Phoridae; genus Megaselia; species Megaselia abdita. The sequence goes on along the minus strand of JXPG01001930.1, from coordinate 4,675 downwards.
TAATATTTAAACAAATAATAAAAGTCTTGAAAACTAGTTTAACCAAAAGAAAACATTTTAAAAAAATCATAATTTAATTTTAAACCCGTTAAAAAAAATGTTTATCAAAGCCTATATTTTTAAACCTCAATCCCTCTGATATTTTAAACCCAATCATACAAATAATTATAAAGGTTCAACCTTTGTTAAGAAAATCTCTAGAAAAAAAAAAAGCTTCATGCGAAAATAAATAAATTTAACTCTTATGTGATAATATGCAATTCATTAGTGTGTTGTGAATTTTCTCAGCCAATCAATACTCATTTTACTATATTATACCATAAACCATACACGGAAACGAACAGATATCTTATGTTTTCTCGTTTGTTTCATTGCAGCTTAAAAACATCAAATCCAAGGACTTTCCTTAAAGGTCTTTAGGACTTAAACAATTTTATATAAAGTAAACGGAGTATTAAGCGTAAGTATTCTAGCTGAAATCTAAAGCACATACCTTAACATACAAATTTCCTGCTTAGTCACATTCAAAATGGCCTCCCAAAACAATTTCGAAGCAAGCCAAGCCCGGCCCAAACAGTTCTACTTCAACCAATCTGTTAACAGAGAAAGCTATTCCAGCTTATATCTTTCAAGTGAATCAGCCTGGTATCATAATAATACCTGCGACACTATTGAAAACGGAGAATACGAATTTGGAAAATCAGACATCGGACAACGATCAGAATACGTACATAAATCAAATAATAGATCTGGAAATAGAAGATCAAACCACCCAAGAGTTTGTGGTGACAAATTTAACAGAGTCAACTCAGACGCCATCTGTTCCCTTTTTGCTAAACGGGCCGAAAACTGCCCCGACTCGGAAGGATTCAACCAACTTATCGTCCAGCCGTTATATAGAAAATTCTCGCGTTGCAATCGACGATCACGATCTGAATTCGGACACAGGGCAAGAAAACAACAAAATCAGAACCTATCAGAACGAAAACCAATCGGAGGAGTTAAACATGTCTGTGGAAGAAATTGCAGACATGGCAGAGTCAGCTTTAGTTGAAGATATTGACATTTTAAATAATGGTGAGTGTGATAGTTTGACGTTGTTCTCTTGGTTTCTATGTCTGATTTATCTTGTCTATCACGCGAATGAATTTTTATATAATAGGTTTATGTTTTTTCGTCTTTTTCCATTTGTTTGTAACGTTTTCAGAAAATAGGTATTCTTGAAAATTGTCTTCGTATATACACTCTTGTACTTAAACTTAAAAAATATTATCGGATAGTATGAGCTAAGTTTTGAGTTCAGCATACTACATTTCAAATCAATTTCTTTATGTAATAAATTCATGAAGAGTTTACTTGTAGTTAAAGCATATAGTTTTGGAGCCATGAAAGTAGTTTTAAATCAATGTTCAAAAGAAATCAGAGTAAAGACGCCAATCGGTAGTTCGAGTCCAGGTCTCTCGGTCTTGTATAACCGTTCTCCAGTTGCTGATGTCTTTTTCAGTAAACATTTTGTCTACAGAATCAAGCCATCTCTTTGTTGGCCTGGTCTTTTTTATCCAAACTGAGGGTGCGGTCAGAATTTTCTTCAGAGGTTCCCGGTTGACGACATCTCTGTCCACGTACATTTGGTAGAGCTAGGTATTATACCTTCTCAGCTAATATAGATTTCATCACATACATAATTCGAAGAACTTTTCTCTCAAATTTACACAGACAGTTCACAAGAAAGACTTCCAATACCATTGAAAAATCAAAATAAAACTTAGCTGAATGATGTCATCTACTTCTGGCACTCTACGGTACTGTCGTTAGATATTATTTCGAAGGTTGGTTGCTTGGAAAAGGAACAATCTGTATATCATGTAATTGTAGAAATTGACGCTAGTCTTTTTTCTAAACCTTGAATGTATGAAATAAAAACGAAACCATCATATAAGAAAGATACAGCATTATCTTACTGTGGCGTTGCTATGTTTGACCACTTAATATCATTAACAAACGCTAATTTACTGTTTAGACTGACAGTTTTAATGTTGCCCATACCAGCGAACGAATAATTTCCAAGGTGTTTCTATTTAAGCCTTACCAGCGCAGGACAAAGACACCAAACATGCTCAATGTCAGTGTCCTGAGCATTTAATTATCACCAGGACATGTTAAATTACAGCCTACTATGCCTGTCAATTTTCCAGTGGCCTGTGCTTTTCCTTAAGTGGTTCCTGCTTTTATTCAGCCGGGCATCAGACGCTTTCTTATCAAAAGCCGTCCATATATATTTTGTCGAGTAGCACGACCTATCTCACTCTTTAAGGTCGTCGCCTTAAGTTTAACCATGGAAATAGAANCTTTGTCTCCACACGAAATGTGGAAGTCTGATCCTTGTCTAGCCAGTAGATCTGCTGTTTCATTACCCTGAATCATTGAATGCCCTGGTAGAACCATTGAATATCCATAGATTGTCCTCTTCTAGCTCTAGTAAAGCCGCACAAGGACTGTTAAAAATCGGGGTGTTCAATTTACCCGTTGAGGTGTAGATATAGCATTACACCTCTGAGCGTGTAACTTCCAGGTGTAGATGATTTTTAACACACTTCTCATATCTATTGATGTGTATTCCATTTCCGGTATAAAAAACACCTTAAAACATGTAATTTTTGTTACACCGCTTGAGGTGTAACGATTTACACTTCAATTTTAAACAGTGAGCCATTTTAATTTCGTCTACATAACCTTGAAAGATCGTACAGAATTCTATTGTAGTCTGAACGACCTGTTGAAGTTAGAGTCCTGAAAGTAAAGCCTGCACCAAAACCATCCAATCATATCTTTGGAGAGGATCATCAATGTTCCGAAACGCTCTATTATGTAATACCACATTGCGGTTAGAATCCATTGTGTCTTTTTTTTTAGATAACCCCAGCTCTTACCCAAAGCTGCACGACACACATAAGAGGCTGCTTGAGCCTTCTTAGTTCTTTCTTCAATGTTCCTACTGAACAGAAGCTTAGAATCCAGATAAAACCCCCAGATATTGACCTTCACTGGAGAGAGCAAGACGCTGACCACCGAGTGATGAAGTCTGGAGTGGTCCTTTTCATAGTGAAGAGGATAATTCCATCTTGTCTGTATCTACCCCTAAACCATATTTCATTGCTCATTCCTCCAGTAGATACAGTGCTTTACACACATGTCCACTAATTACTGCACATATTTTCATGACTCAAAAATCCCAACATTCATGATTCCTTGAAATCTTAACATTTAGGAATTAAGAATCATAAAAACGCAAACAAAAAAAGTCACAGCACAAATGTTCGCAGTGAACGCTGTTCTTAAAAAAATGCCATTGTATTTGCAAGTGCTCAGTAGCTTATGGTTGAGAGGTTTGATATACAGTAGTAGTTCATAATTTGAGACACCACCTGAACTGTATGTTCTTCAATCTTCAGTAGAACTTCGTTTACTACTAACAGCCATAATAGAGGAGATATCACTCCTAATTGTGGTGTTCCTCTGGTTGCTTACCTAACCAGAGAACTTCCTCCAATGTCAGAATTGATTTCTCTGGTACCCAGCAATACAATATGGTACAATATCATCTCTTGTAAAGTCCCCTCTATATCCAAGAAGGCTGTTAACGTAAATTGAGAGTGCTCTATGGAAGCCTCAATCGTCTTCACCACCTCATGTAGAGCTGTTTCTCTCGATTTTCCCTTTTATATAGGCGTGCTGACTGCTAGAGATTTACATCTAAAATCCGCTCCAGTACCTTAAGAACGAATGAGGATGGATGGAGGTTATTATGAGTAATACATCTCTCAAAAATAATTGTAAGAAGTGGGGCAATCAAATCCGCTGTAGCATGTAACATAATTTTTGGGATTATATCATTGACACCTGGTAATTTATAAGCTTCAAAAGATTTGATTGCCTATATTAACTTATCCGGAGTAATGAAATCAGCACAAGCAGAGTCATTAGTGCCTGCGTGTTACTGATGATTCATTAGAATCCGTACAACCTGGAAAGTGGGTTGAAAGTAAACTATCATCTTATGCCATCATTGGGTCCATCTATTAAATTTTGGAAAGAATCTTCAGAAGTCTCGCCACATCTTTTGTAGACTCAATGTCTTCATAGAATTTTATCCTTGTCTTTAGCCTTATTATAGTCATTTACGAGACTTTTCTAGGCACTCTAGTTCCCTTTCTGAACTGACAACTAACTTTTCTTCTTTGTTTGATGAGGTTGGTTTATATGGTGGACTCCAATTAAGTCCAGCAATTGACACACTTGAAATTGTCGTTTTGCATTATTTGATGAGAGTGTTGTTCTTCTTTGTTTGTATAAAGTAACACACCTTTTTGTTTTATTTCTATGCTACCCCGCAGAAGATGTCTTGCGTTAGCTTCTGCAGTTCCTCTTTGCCTTTATCAGGCAATTGATCTTACCAGTCGGAACCTCTTTGTCGTGGGAATAGTACGCTGATGATAGCATACTGATATTGGATGCCCCCTCAATACTGATAGTAGTAGTGTAGCTTTCCAGCCCCTTGATTTTACACCTAATTACCTATGGCTCCTGTATCAAAGCTATATCAACATTATTTGTTTTAAGGTAGATTAGTAGAGTCTCGGAAGCAATCTTTTTCTTTTTAAAAACTTTTATTGAA
>JXPG01001915.1:1218-13698 GCA_001015175.1 Megaselia abdita | reverse complement strand
ATTAGTTGAGTACATTTTTTATTTGAAATTTGTTTGAATTCTATATTTTTGAAAGTTAATCATTTTATTAACTTAGAAACAGAAATAATATAAACACAATAATTGATATTATTTCCAACAATATTGAGCTAATTTAGTTATTTAATTTTTTTTTTTTTATATTCTTAAGATATAAGAATTTTATATTTTTAAATATTTTGATTAAGGTAAATATTGACATAAATAAAATTTTAAAAAACTATAATTATATTTGAAATTTTTTTGAATTCAATATTTTTGAAAACACTTATTTTCAACTTTTTAAAATAAATTAAAATTATTCTTTAATTTTAATGTTTATTCGCTTTGTTTTTAAATATTTTTCTAAATTATATTATAAAAATAATTAAATTTAAAATAAAATTAAAAACATAAATCTCCATTGTTTTTATCAAAAATGTATTTTTTTTTTAATTTTTTAATTTAAATATTTAAAAAAATATAATAAACATTTTTGTAAATAATACTTTAACAATATAATCGAAAATACTTCAAGAATTCAACGATATATAGGTAAATATATATTATGATTTAACGTTCTAATTTTTGAAGATGGATAACGTAGCGATACCCATACCCGATCAAAATTAATCCGTTATACCAAGACCACCACTGGAATTCTCAGTATTTAAAATTTTATATTTGTTTTGTAATTCAAGATCTTAAATTAGTATATTTTGTTTTTTTTTTAATTATTCTTAATATTTTAAAAATATGTTATTTTTTCTGAAAAATTTATTATTAAAAATAAATTAATCTTAATTTTTATTTAAAAATAAAAAAAATACATAAACAAACAAAAGATCTATCATTCTGCTTCCTTGAACATGTCCTGGATTTATTAAAATGTTCCCATTATTAAAAAAGAAGAATTTTGTTTATATATTTTAAAAAAAAAGTGCCTTCTTGAGCCCTAAAAAGCCCTCTTAGAGAAAAAGAGTCCTAAAAAGCCTTTATGAGCCCTAGCCTTTGTATGAACCCTGCAACTGATGTAGAAGTTTTACATACTAATGTATGAATTGTACCAACTCATGCACGAATTTGAATACCTAGCGTAGGATGCGACTGATGTGGAAAATTTAAAGACTAATGTAGGAGTTTTACCTACTCATGTAGGAATTTCATGATTTGGGATCTGGTCCTTTTCCCTATCTGTTCTTGTCCCGTGAAGGATTTGCAAAGTCTTCAATGGAGTTCGTTACTCTTCTTGGAAGACGAATCATTTCGGATTTAAGGGATCGGCTACAAAGATGAGTCTTACATAATTATGTATGAATTGTACCAACTCATGTAGGAATTTAAACAATTGATGGTGAGTTTTATGAACTCATGTAGAAATCTTAAAGACTAATGTAGGGTTTTTACCGACTAACGTAGGAGCCTTATTTACTCATGTAGGAATTTTATCAACTGATATAGGTGTTTTACATACTTATGTATGAATTGTAGGACTTTTATCAAGTTTCACCAAATGACATAGTATTACCTTTCATGTAGGAATTTTACCAACGGATGTAGGAGTTTTATTACACGTGTAAGAATTTGTAAAGTTCAAGAGAATTTCTTTATTTTAAGATTTTTAACACGAAAAATTAAACAACAATAATTATTACATTTGTAATTTATGAATAAAATCTTTTGGTTTTAAGACTCTGGAAGACGATAAAAGTCAATATACCTGATGTTGTTACTGCACATTAAAATAATTTCATGATATATCTAGCGAGTATATATCAATTCAGTGTTGGCGTCTTGATTAGAATATCACGAAAGGTCTAAGGTACATAAGGAGATTTTTATAATATAAAGCTTGGAAAGCTATGTCATTTTTTGATTGATATTCAGGAAATGTTGAAGATTTTTGACAAATTTTATAAAATGAATGAAAAGGGGTTGTTAAAGAGAAACTATGCATTATCTGCTGAGACAGGAGGAATAATGTTGTGGTTTGGGATATTCGGCGTTTTGAGCCTACCACGCCCTATTCCAGGGTTCTAATCTCATTAAACATCAAGAGTTGGGCGAACAGTGGTTTAGATTATGTCAAGAACTTTATCAGGTGAGCTCTCCTCACGCGATCACCTTTTGATTCTTCCATTATTTTATCATAAATATTAGTGGAATTTGTTGTATTTTTCTAAAGCGTAAAAAAAAAACTAAGAATTATATAAAGTCATCGAAATTGTTGAAATAATTCGTAGTGACAGGTATCTGACGTGATAATTGCGACTTTACCCTAATGGAATTTCAAGAAACTCAGATTTTAAAAGAATTTTTGATAAAGATTTGATTCTAGACAACAAGTTTGTTCTGGGGTAATGTCTTGACTATCATAAAGCTTAAGCTACGGCTTCATAGGAGTCCAATAAGACCCGAAAAAATACTCTATTAGTAAATTACTGTATCAGTAAATTACTCCTTCACACTAAGATGTTTGATGAGAATTTCTTAAATAAAAAACTGTTTCCAAAAGAATTTCATATTCTGAATGAACCTAACTTTCTTAAAACCTATTTAGTTTATTTAAAGTAAAGTAAAATTGCAACCAAAACCCAACAAAACTCAAGATAATTTGTTTGGGACAAAAAAAAGACCCTCCTCCAATATTTACAAAACAATAAAAAAAAAACACAATAACTCGAGTAGAGTAACGAGAATCCATCTACCACCAATCAAGATGTGTCAACTGAACTGTGGACATAAGTAAGTAAATGTATAAGTAGTAAAACATGCTTACGTAATGGCTTCTGTACTAAAGTTAACCAACATTGAGCTTATGAAATTCTCTCGCATAATGACAGCACGTATAGCTTTCCAATCAGTGGCATTCTCGCCCAATAGCAAACAAATTGATTCAAGTGCTAGTTTAACGACAGCTGGTGGATTTGCCATAGTACGTACCTCAACGAGTTGTTGCTTTCTGATAGACTTTACAGCTGGATGAATTACAAGAAATGTTTAGAGAGATTAAATTGTAAATTAGGATGTTAGTGAGAAAGATTGTATGGAAAAGCATGCAAGAAGCTGTTAGTTACACATTAGAGAGACAATGATTTCCCTTAACAAATACAATAAAATATAATTTAATTTTGTTCCTACGTGATGTCTTCGGTCTTCAGATTGACAATCGATGAAATGAACCCGTCTTGGACCATTATACCACGGATCGCCTTCCAATCGGGAGCGTTTTTGTTGAGAAGGTCACAAACGGACTCTAAGGCCAGTTTGACCACAGCCGGTGGGTTGGCCATGGAACGGACCTCAGCCAATTGGTTCTTCTTAATGGAACTAACAGCTGAAAAAGTGTTTAAGACCAAATTCTGCTGGAGAACATAAGAAAGAACTTACCCGATTGAGCGTCGATGACAGCGGGCTCGACTTGAGCGAGATCCGCCATTACATACTTTCTCTTCTCTTCGATCTTGACGGTTTGCTCGGCTAGTTTCAGTTGGATTTCCTGCGACTGAACCTTTTTCTTTTCAGCTTCTTGTTGGTCTTTGAACATCTGCTTCAATTTACTGTTGGCGGCTTCGTTCTTGGCTTGGAGCTCTTGAGACTTCACTGCCAAGGATTTCTGCATCTCTTCGACTTGTTCGACAGTTTCGGCGATCTTGTTCAAACCGACATTCAAATGGAGCTGTTGTTCTTCTAAATCACTGCGCTTCTCCGAATACAACTTGACAAAGTGGTGGATAAAGTCCAAGTAATGACGAGGAGTAATTGCCATTGTCCTTCCTCCTCTCTTCGACAAACGTCCATTCGCTTGATGTAAAGTTTGATGGACATAAACGCAACTGTTGATGACGGCATCTCTGTGAGTTGGAGTGGATGGGACCAACGGAGACACGGATGGGAAGAAGTCTGGAGCAGACCAACTTGGTTTCTCCAAGTCCACTCGTAAAGTGAATTCTTTGCCGACTTGGAAAAGAGCGGAATCAGACCAATCTCCGAACCAATTGAGAACACAACGATTGAACAAAGCTGGAGATGTCGCGGCTCTGTCCTTCAAACCATCAGTCGATGGATTCATTGTGAAGACAACATGAAGATTACGCATAACTTGTTGAGTGAACCATTTGTAAAGTTCGTCGCTAGAGTCCAACATAAGACCTTCGCGTTGAGCTCCTTCTTTGCATTGAGTCATCAAAGTTGTGTACTCGTCTCCTTCAAACAACCCTGGAACCTCTCCGTTGGCAAGCAAAGTGTTCATCCTTTCTAGGAATCCGGAGTCCAAAACATTGGATTCATCCAAAATGAAAGCGATCTTTTCATCTCTACAACCAGCTCTTCTTAAAACTGATCGCAAATCTTCATCAAAGTCTTCCCCGGTGTATTTATTGTGGACTTTAATTTGGAAAATAGACAAACCATTCATCCAAGCGACGAATCTGGAAAGAGTAGTCTTTCCAGCTCCAGAAACCCCAATTAACAGAAGATGTCCTTGAGGTTGACGGAAAATACGATCGATTCTTAGAACGTGCTCCAAGACTTCGTCGAACAAGACGAGGGGTACGTCCAGTTCTTCTTCGTAGAAGACCTATATTGGAATAGGGAGTTATCAATATTTTTATATATGATTTGGAAGGTATAATAAGTTATCTCTTATTTTTTTATTTGTGTTTTTTTTTTGAGTAAAACTAGCAATATGTGGAATTGTAATAATTTCCAATTTTAAAAAATCGTTGTCTACACATTTGCTACACTTTTTGGAAAATTTAGGAATAAATCAATTTGTAAAATGGACAACAGAAGTCACCCATACTTTTTACTTTCACTCCCAAAATTATCTGTCCCTCATGTCTCTTTTCTGTTTCTACCTTAAAATACTCTTTACTACGAATCTCTCTCAAGATTTAATAAATGTTCAGTGCGTATAAATGAAAAGATTCAATTCTTAGCTATTTTCTGTATCTTTAATAATTTTAAAAATTTATTTTTGAAGATTTTATTGTACGTAAACAATTATTTTTAAAAAAATAAGAAATAAAAATAATTCATTAAAATATATGTTTTTTGCTAAAATATTGTTCTTAAAAACAAAGTTCAATACAAATTTACTAAATTGAAAAGTTGGTCTGAAATATGGAGATTTTACAATTTCAAAGATTTGCTAAATTAAGAGACTGGAACACAAAAAAGACATAATTGCCGTGTTTTTAAATTTATAATTTCAATATATTTATAAGAAAATAATATTTAAATTTTAAAATGTTTATCAAATTAAACCGAGTATTGAATCCATAAGTATTAGTGATGCAATATTTTTTAAAAACATTTAGAGCTTTCAAAACCGTCAAGACTAAAAATTACATATACATTTCATAATGTTACCAACAATACTAAACTTTGACAGTTTAAAAAACCAATGTAACAATAACATTAAAAAATTCAAATCTCAAACAAGATTTAAATTATTTTTGTTTAATTTTCTGGAAAAGTTCTTTCAAAAGTACAAATTAAAATTGAATTGGAATTTAGGATTACAATTCAAACTATATTTTGGAAATTAAATTAAAAACAAAAAAATTGGAATAACTTTAAAAATGAATGTTTGTGTTAAAAATTTTAAAAACTTGATTTACATTATTTAAAACTGAACATTCGAATTTGTTTTTATTGTTTATATATATTTTTCAACATTACATACATCTAACTTTTAAATATATTTTTTTTGCAATTCTTAGAATTAAATATTTTTAAGGAATTATTAAAATTGCAAAAACAAAAATCAGCTTAGAAAATTTATTTTGAAAAGAATTAATTTTACTTTCAAGCTTTTTTTAAATAAAATATTTTAATTCAATAGAATTCACAAAATTTTGAATCTTACGGAATTTTAGTTTTTAAAAATCTCAAAATATGCAATTTTTTAAAATTATTTTTAATGTTTTTAAAATTTGTAAATTTTTTGTGTTTTTTCTGAAAATGTTGAATTTATAATCTTAAATATATTTTTAATTCATAACTTTTCTTTCAATATTAAAATTTAGAATGTCATTAAATATTTTTTTTTCATTTTTAGCTATTAATGGTAAAAATGTAATTAACGTAATTATTTACAACAAGAATCTAAGCATTCTGCTTTCAAATTTTTTAACATTTTAAAACTATTAAAATTTTTCTAATACACAAATTTTCAAAGTTTGTTTTATAAACTCAAAATATTAATATTAAAAATAATCTGAATTTTTGTTGTTTCTTGTTTTAATTTAAAAAAAATTAAAATTTCTTTAGAATTTTATATTAAAAAATGTGTTGAATTAAATAATAATTTTGTTATCCATGTTTAATTTTGATTGTAAATTTAAAAAATATTACAAGAAAATATGTTTGATATTTTTTTTAAATTTGATATTTATTGAAATAAAAAAATAAAAATTCATTTTTTTAATTTCAATAATTAATGAGTTATCTTTTAAAAAAAAATTAATATTTTTAAAATCATGAAATATAAGAATTTTATGTTTTTAAAAATGATGATTATTATAAATATTAAAATAAATCATATTTCAAAAATGTTTCCAAGTTTTTAAAAATCTAAATTTATTTTTGAACATTTTCTAGATTTAATATTTTTGAAAATATAAATTGTTAACTTTTCAAATTTTTCATTGAAGAATTTTCTCAAAGTTTTAAGATTTGCATTTGTTATATTTCAAAATTTTCATAGGCATAAATAATTCGTTTAACAAAAGAATCTATTGCTTTTTTATTATTATAATTGACATTTTAAAAAATTGTTGGTTTTCTTGTATAATCCAAAAACTTATAAAAATATTTAGGATTTTTTAGACAATTTGCTCAATTTTTTCTCACGTTAATTTAAAATATTTAAATATAAAAAATCTGATTTATGATTATTGATTTAATGATGATAAAATATATTTTTTTAAATAAAAATAAAATAAATTCGTATACTTAGATATTCTCGAAACTAACTATTTCATAAATTCAAAAATATATGGACAAGTGTTTATTATATTATGATTTAATCTCAATAAAACAATTAAAATATATTTAAAAAAAATATTTAAATATAAAAAAAAACTGTTTTATGATTAATGATTTAATGTGATTTTTTAAGCAATTTAAATTCTAAAAAATATATAATATTATTACTTTTTAGCTTGAAATACTTTGAAACTAACTTTTAACTTATTTGAACAAAATTTTAAAAAGATCATTTTACAATGTTTTTCGACTGTCTTGAAAGAATTTAAAATTACTTTAAAGGCTTCCAACATACATAACAATGTGTGAGTTAAATCTCTCAAAAGTGTTCAGGATAAAAAACAAATTTAAAGTTTTTTATAACGTCTTTGCTCTGCTGAAAAAATTTTGAGACATTATTCTCTCCCTGGAATAATCTTGTGCATCACTTTTGGTTGTGTTTTAAGGAGGAATTTTTCCTATCTTGTTTTGTTGTTCTTTGAGTTATTTTCTGATTCATCTAAGAATTTATTTTTTATTTCTAGTCTCATTTCATAATACTTAAGCTCCTGTCCAAAAATGTAACAATTAACAAAATCCTGCGATTTTCATAATAATTAATCAAATACATAAGAAAAGACCACTTTTATAAGTTAATCTAATACGTAAGAAAAAACTTTTGCAGTGTTCGAAGAATCAACACCCAAAAATTTGGGAATAATCTTGTCAATTCTCCTAAGGAATCCTCTCTCCTCTAAATTCGTATACTTAGATATTTAAAAATAATATATACATCAAGAATCATATCCTTAGTGTTCAGCTTTAAATTAATATTAAATTTTTCCTTGGAAAAAAGTGATGGAAAAAGTACAAAAGTTAAAAAAAAAATATTATGAAGAGACCTTATTATATTTTTGTTAAATCTTAAAACTAAACACATTTTTATTTCTAATCTTAATCTATTTTAAAAATGTTCCCTAATTTTCAACATTGATTACAAAAAAACGAATAATAACTTCATTGTCCATAAGATTATTTAAAATTAATTAGTTAAGAAAAAGCATTGCTATAGAACAAATTGTAGGTCTAAACAAGATGATTAAGTAAGAACATTAAAATTTCCAACGTCTAAAAAGATTAAATTGTGTATTTTTATTTTATGTTTTATGTTTCTTTTAATATTTTTATTATAATCATTGCAACTATTGTTATGAAGGATTTTTGCTGTTTGGATAAAGCTTATTGATTCTTGCATTTATTTTAATTTTACATTTTTTTTATAGTTTTTTTAATACGTATTTTTTGCAAGTGTAGCAATTTAAAAAAATGTCTTACACTTTCTGAGATTTTAAAAACATGTTTTTTTTTTTGTTTTGCTAAATTTTCTATTATTTTCTTAAAGCTAAGCTAAAGCTTTTTTTTGTTTAAATTTGATTCTCTAAAATAATATTTTTTTTTTATTATATATAAATATATTTTTTTCATTTGTGCTATTATTTATAACGTCTTTCGAAAATTTAAACAAATATTTGTATCTCATTATTTTTAATTTTGTTTTATATATTTTTTTTCAATTCAGGTTATATGATTAATTTTGTTTGTTTTCCTTTTTTCTCTAAAATAATATTTGATTTTTTTATAGGTTTTTCTTTATTCCTCTTTTTTAAATTATGGTTTGTATTTATTGTTTTCCTGGAGCTGAAGAAATTTGGTAAAAAAATAAAATATTTATATCCCAAAAAGTCATGAATCTTTTCACTTCACTCAAGATCCAAGGAACATTATATGGTCTAATTTATATAACCTACTCAAAATATTGTTAATAAACAAAAAACAATGTTTATTTTTTAAACTTAACGTAAACCTTCACAAAACGACACCTAAGATTGTTCCCACATAAAATATAAAAACAACAGACAAACCCCATTTCATATATTTAAGTAAAAAAAGAAAAAAACTTACCTTAAGCCTAGCTTTGACGTAATCCCTGAGTTCTTCTCTGTTGACAGGCATGTAATCCTTGGACAACCAGTTGCTGTAAAGAATAGGACGAACCAAAGCCTTTTCTCTGTCGACTCCTGGGAAATGCTTCATAGCGACAATGTCGATGTTCTCGTTTGTCCAGCGACGTTCGGTATCGTCGACCAAACGATCTTGGAAAAGTCTCAACGCCTCATGAGCCCATAAGCGAACTAATCCTTCCACAGGCAATGAATCCAAAGGACGAATAGCTTCGCAGATACCTCTCACCCAACGAGTCATTTCACGAGGAGAATACACGTAATGCGGTTGCATGTCTTGAGTGAAGCGATCTTGAGAAGCGAGATAGAATTCCACCATAGCATTGGTTAACGGTTCTGAGTAACCACGAAGCGAAGGCATCAAACGAAGCATTGCTCTAGAGAAGGTTCCATAAATCTGTTTCAATGATGTTTCTCCTGGATAATCGACGTAAATGATTGGGACATGTCTCAAGAACCTGTGACTCAGGGGTTTTCTTCCTGGATCTGTAGGAGGATTACAAGCTCCAACGAATTGGATGCGCTCCAAAGATACCCAAGCTTGATCTGAAGCTCTATAGAATCCTCTGTGCTCGACGAGTTGTCTCAAGAAAGAAATAACCCTTTGAGTTCCATAAGAGTCCATATCTGGTAAATTGATTTCATCGCAGAAGAGAACCAACCATTTTCCAATTTGAATTGGGGATAAAACCACTCCATTTGGAGTTTTTCTGTACTCACAATAATGGTCAAAGGTTTTCAATAGAAGTTCGGGTGTTGTTGCTGATGAGAAATTCAAACCAACAACTTCCATGTCCGGAAGAGCCCGAAGAGCTGAGAACAATGTCATAGTCTTACCTGACCCTGGAGGACCGCAAAGAACCAATGGCTTGTGTTCAGCCAACCAGGTGTATAATAGAGTTTCATGACGAACTGTGTCCAATGTAGGAACGACAATATCTGGAGAAGCGACCTTGTGAGTCTCAACTTCGATAACTGGGACTTTGTTAGACCATGGAACCCATTCTCCTTGGAGGTTCACTTCAAAATCAATGATTGGTGTTCCTTGGACTCCAGGCAATGGAATAGTCGTGACACTACGGACAAAGTCTCCCAAATCCACTCTGACTTTCAACTTTGCGTCTCCAGCTAAAGACCAAAGGATGGAGTAAATCAATGATTTTGGAATATACTGTTCCAACTGTTCAGGAGCCATTGGGAAGTCTTGATGTTGTTGATTGTAATCCAAGACATTCCTTGCAGCTTGATTCAACATTGAGAATAAAGAGCTTAAAGCGCGAAGACGAGTAAAGTCCATGATGTGTTCTTGATCAACTGCGTATTCCAAGCAACGGACAACGATACCGTCGGCAGAAAAGTATGGTTGCAAAAGCAAAGCGATTTCTCTTTGAGTTTGAATGCACGGAGAAATTTCATCTTCCTTTGATTCTTGTTTTCCGCCACCGATAAAGTCTTCATCTTGATCTTCCAATGGAATACTTCTCAAACGAAGGAGATAGTTTTCAAAGATCATCTCGGTAGAGAGAACATCTTCAGAGAACCAGACCATGCCACAACGGGACACAGTGGCTAATGTTGCGTATTTAAGATCTTGAACTTCAAACATGATACGAACATTTGGTGGTAAAGAAAGACGTTCACCATTGGGAAGAGTCAAAAGTTTATTGTCATCGAGAACCGAATTCAAATTTTCAACCCATTCAGGATCCACATCGCCATCGAAAATAATCCATTGACGCTTGTTGATTTCACCTCTTACATTGTCGATGATCTTACGAAGGACATGAGTGAACAAACCATCAGTCCATTCTCTGGTATTCGGATCCAAGACACCATAAAGGGCTTCCTTTGAAATAGCCTTTGGATCGATGACATGAGACTTTCCTTCAACACCCTCGAAACGTTCAAGGGCTTTCAAAAGAACCTGCCAAGCTGTTGATTTACCGGATCCTGACGGACCTACCATCATTAACCCATGATTCAAGTTGGAGATTTGATACAACTGGAGAACCTGTGAATCAGAAGAAATTTTGTTAGAAAATATAGCTTGATAAAGGTGGGTCAATGTTACTTTCTCGACCCAAGTTTCTCCAAATCCCTAGGACAATCACCAAGTGTTAGATGTAAAAATAAATCAAGTGTTAGTGAAACTAAGAAGTAGACAATAAAAATACAATACCTTTTCCATCCAAGCAGCTCCTTGTTCCTCTCCTTCTCCGCAGACCAAGTATTGCTCGGCGCAAACCTTGCGGATCTCCTCTTTGAGTCCTTTCATCTCAGCTCTAGTGTAAGTGATGTTAGGGAAGACATCAGAGAGCAATGAGAATAAAAGTGGAATATCTTCGGCGACCAATTTTGGAACCATTGTTTCACAAACTGATTGAATTAGAATCTCTTGTTCGGGGAGATTCTCAGCGATTCTAGCTTCGTCGATGTTGGTTTCACCTTGTTGGCGTTTGTTTTCCTTGATCCTCATAATACGATCACGTTTGACATTACCAGCCGAGACCAACACAGATTTCAAGGCTCTCAAACCGAAATCATAATGGCTTTGATTTGAAAGTTGTTCGTCACAAAGTTTAAAGAACGGAACGATCTTACAAGCGAGCTTTTCAGCTGTGCGGAAACCTTGACTGAACAACATGACTTCAGCAATCAATTGACGATCGGGTGTTGTCATAGCCAAAGAACGGAAGAGTTTCTTCAAATTGTCGGGTAAGTTTGAACGGCCAGCGTATCTGGAGATTTAACAAAAAATTTAAAATTACTTGTTGGGTTTTAGGATGAAAGACTTAGTCATAAAATAATTTTAATAATTTAAGATTAAAATAAAACACTCTATAACATACAAAAATCTTCATTGACAAAAGATGCAAAATTTGGAAACTATTCTCTCTTGATCACTTTCAATACCATAGATTCATATAGTTCTGAGTAAAGCACCAAAAATGTGTATTTTTTTAAAATGTTTTATATTTTTTATTGTACAAAAAAAAAAAGAAGATTAAAGTATATTTTTTTACAAAAAACATGTGGAAAAAACTTTTCTTTTTTTATGGAAATTTCTTAATTTGACCAGTTAAAAGACTTTGTAGAAGAAACATTTTGTTAAAAAGACAAGAATTTCGGGACAAAAAATAACAAAGGGGTACCTTTTTGAATTTCTGTTTACAAAGATATGAGGAAAACATAGTTCTTTTTTTATCAAAACTTCTTAGTTTGATCAATTCGTTTCGTTTAAAAGACAATTTAATTAAATTTATTTTTCAAAATAAACAAATACAAAATGCGAGGGGGTGGTAACTAAAATCTCGCTTGTATTTTTCGAAAGCAATAAATATTAAATACGTATTTTCTACCCCGAAAAATACTAAATACATATTTTGTAAATTAAGAGAAATTAATAGTGATATAACATACATTTATCTTTTAATTTTATAAAACATAATAATGTTAAACAAATTCAAAATACTATCATATTTTTTATAAT
>JXPG01001893.1:0-11250 GCA_001015175.1 Megaselia abdita | reverse complement strand
TTTTAAAAATTTTCAAACTTTTTTTTTTGAGAGGAGAATATAATAATATTTAAACTTGAATCTTTGATTTAAACAATATCCACCATCCTACTTATCAAAGATTCAAGTTTGAATATTATTATTTCTGGATTAGCAATTTTTACTATTAGTAAAATGAAGTTACTAAATGAAGCTATTAACAATAGTGTTACTATAATTTAGAGATTACGTAGTAATCTAAGCTAATTCTTAAGTAGTAATTTTTACTATTAATAGAAAATCTTACTAAGCTGAATTCCTTACTAAAACTTTTATTACTTAGTAGTAAAATTTATTGTAATGTTTGCTATCCTTTTTATAGTAAATATATCTATTTATAGAACATTTTACTACAAAATAATAGTAATAGTAAATTTTACAACTAATTTACTTCTTATGTAGTGAATTTTACTACAATAAACTAAATATAGAAAAATTTACTAAACCCAAAAGTCTACTACAAGTTTTGTAGTAAGTTTTACTACTTAATTTTTTCTGTGTACATTAGAGACACTAAACATAATGCAATTTTTACACAAAAAATAATTTATGTCTGAAATTAAGAGATTTTTTAATAAATAAGTCTATAGCTCAAAAAAATAGTTTGCATTTTTGGAGGATATCGTATTTCAAATTATGGATATTGTAATCAAATATGTCTGCTGTGATGATAGCTTAGTTAATGTTCATATTTCATATGGTCAAACATATTAAAATATCTTTAGCATTCTTTCTAATGGCGGTTAAAAATCGTTCACAATTTTAACTTCTTCTTTTTCATTGGCTAAAAGAATTCTCGTTAAATTTTAATTATTAAAAATATTTAAACAAACTTTATAAATTCAATTGTAAATTTAACAATAAATAGCAATACTTATTAGTAAAAAGGGAATTTGTTTTTTTAGTAGCAAATAATTCATAAGTTCCAACTTCAAAAATTGTTACTATAAACTTTACAACAATCTCGCTAGCAATAGGAAGAATCACTATGAATAGTAAATAGTAAATACTGAAATTGAAAAAAATATATAGTGTTGAAGCATTTTTTTTTTCCATAAATAGTGAAATTCTATTTATTCGCAACTTGAAGTAGTACATTTCACAAAACATTGTTATCAGATTTCACTAAAAATATATAAAATAGCTATGGTAAAAGATTTGAGTTCAAATCCTGTTAAATTTATTCTTTTTTTTTAAGGTATAGCGAATTTTATTAAATGTAATGAATAATACTATAGTGTGGTTGTTTGAAAGTTTAATCGTATTTATGTATGTTCTTATTTGAAGTAGTAAAATAAACTAAAAATAGTAAGAATTACTAAGAAGGGAAGTAAGGGAAGAAAATATGTGTTTTCTTTCGTGCTACAAATCTCTCAATCAACTATAAAAACAACTATAAAATATTATATATTTTTGACTTTTGTTAATGAAAAATATTGTCTTAAATAGAGATTTTTAGTTTAGTAGTACATTTTAATAGAAATGTTATAAAGGATTAGGAATAATAGATATTTTGAGTAGTAAATGTTCCTGACACTATTGAACAGTATAAAACACAAATTTAATAAGCGAAGTAAAATTTGTAGAGCAGGATTAGAAATTCCCATTGTAGCTATTTGTAGTATATTTTTCTACTAATTTTTGTTTTTGAGAATTTACTATAAATAGTAACAACAATTGTTAGTAAATTGTATTTCTTTTACAAATGTCATGATATCAAATCCAGCAAATTAATCACATATTTGTTGTTTCCCTGATTGTTTGAGTGATGTGAGACTTGAGTTTGAATCCTAGTAGAATTATAATGTTAGTAAGACATATATTTAATTTATTTAAAGAACACAATATATTTAGCGTTTGAAAAAATAAACTATAAACTATATAGTAAGATTACTATAAACTAATTTACATCTAAAATGATAAATTGTTGAATATATAGAAAATAGTAAATCTTCTTAATTTAAATGTTGTTTCGTTTTCTTCACTATTGTTTCTTCCTGTACTATCATATAGAGCCTAAACTCTCTTAAAAAAACCAAACATTAAAAAAAGTAAATGAAATTCTCTAAGAACATTAAAAAGTAGAATGAAAACCTTCCGGTTCGTTATAAATAAGATTGTCAAACATTTCCTCTTTTAAATAAAGTTTAAAGCAAGACAAAAAACATTTAAATTCAAATTAAATCTAAATGAAAAAAGTCACTCACTCAGCGAGACCGAGAAGAAAATTCCAAGACGAATTTCAATTACTCCCTTGAAATTTAGACTTGTTATTTGAAATTAACATAACACAAAACTTTCTTTTCGGGTTTGTTGTGTTTGTTGAATGAACCAACGAAATAAAATACTACGCCTTGCCATGTCAAACATGTACCCCTATCCAATTAAATGACATTACAACGTCCATTAAAGACACAACACCGCCGTTTCATCCTATTGTCTTTCTCTAGGTTGTTGTTAAATCAACAACAACGACAAGCCATTCCAGTTCGAGTTCGAATTCCATCCACCCGCTGACAGACACATAATTGTCATGAAGCTACACAGAATTTAATTTCGGCTCATCCGCTTGTTCCCTGCGACATTTATAGAACGTGTCAAATGGGTTTTTCGGTGTTTTCACTGAATGGTTGAAGCTTTATGTTTTTTCAGGATTTATTGCCACTTTACCCGTTCGTTTTTTTTTTTTCTATAATATTATTAAAATATTCGGGATTGAAGGAATTTTTGATGAATTTGAGAATTATACAGAAATTTGACAGGATTTTGTAAAATAATTTAAAAAATATATCATGCAAAAATGCAACAAATCTCAAAGCTCAAAAAACAAAATGTAGCGTCTAAAAAACATTAGGGAATTAATTAATAACTCAGTGCCTCAATGAGGCCAGGAGTGGTCAGTGATGGACTAAGGTATCAAAGATATCAAACTATTTATATAAAAATGGATGACGTGGATGAGTTGAGATTTAAATTATAATTAAAGAACATAAATTGTAAAATTAGATTTGAAAAATATCAGCTCTCATTCACACTTTAACACTAGGTTAGCAGGGTTCGAATCTCATTAATGTTAGTTGTTTTTCTTTTTTTCGGACAGTGGTTGTGATACCTTCAATTTGTGGCATAAAGATCAGAAATAATCAAATGACGGAATTATTTCCTTCACACTCAGAAACTTAATTACAGCGGAGCTTCTAATGCATAAATTGCAACAACAACTAAACACTTAATGCATGATTCTTGTATGTTTTATGTGCAAATTTAATATTTGAAAATGTTGGGATTTAAAAAAGAAATCAAGTAACGCATTGAAAGTCAACAAAAAATATTCAGAGACGAAGAATTCAAAAGCAATTACTAGGATTCGAACTCTCAACTTTGTCATACTAAAATTTGACGAAACACTTATAATAAGTGAGACCGTTGTCTTTTCAACTCAGTTTATAAAGATCGTTAGAACTTTTTACTAAATTTAATAAAAATAGCTTAAGTGTATTTTAACTCATGAAATTAAAAAAAAAAAAAGTGATATAATTTACTAAAAATTTTGTTTAATATTTGTAGTGAATTTTCCTGAACAAAAATGAATAGCAAAATAAACTAAAAATTACTACAAATATAATTGCAATTTCCAGCAAAATTGGACTTAAATGTTTTTTGTCAGATTTTAGAAGTTTTACTTCGTTAAACAAATCGTTATTTATATATTTGACAAAAACGCTTTCTTACTGACGATTGCGAGTGCGATTCTCAGAACATGATGTAAGTAGATCTGGAGTGCCAATCGCATTAAATGCAACAAAAACTAAACACTAAATGCTAAATTTTTGAAAGTGTTAGGATTTAAACCCAAGAAAACTGAGAGCCATTAATTTGAAACAAAATTTGAAAATGCAGAAAAACCACACTAAATGCAAAAACTTCACATTTAAATAAATAATATGTATATAGTGTCAAAAGTAGCTTAGCGCAGGCTTACCAGGCGTAAATGACAATATTAACCATCATTTATACCATGAAAAGTACATAGTATCAGTTTATAAGCATAACCAAAAACATAGTATCAGTTTATAAGCATAACTAAATCGCTGTGCTTCATCTGTACATAAACGTTAGTAGGTGTGAAAGTAATAAGAAATAAAAAGTGAATAGATCTTACACTAAATGTATAAGTCCTAAGTTTGAAGTTTGGAGGGATCCTATTTGCTCACGGGAATAGAACAAGAAAATATTTTTTTTATTGAACGAAGTAGGCGATTTTTTCATAGAAATTTAATTTTTGTTGTATATACGTAAAATAAAAAAACATTATCTGGCTTTGAACTCAGAGAACACTGACTTTAAAAAAATATTTTTTTATTGAACGAAGTAGGCGATTTTTTCATAGAAATTTAATTTTTGTTGTATATACGTAAAATAAAAAAACATTATCTGGCTTTGAACTCAGAGACCACTGACTTTAAAATTAAAATTGCACACAGTATTTCTAGTTTAAACGAAAGAAATATAAGAGTTGAGTTAACATTCTCACATAATATAAGTAAAGTTGGAAAGTTATTTATGTAGGTAAAATTCTTACTTTAGTAAGTAAATTGTTATTTTTTCATTAATAACTCCTACAATAATTGTAAATCTACAAAGCAGGTAAGACTCCCACATCTTTAAAAAGCTCCTATATAGGTAAGTAAATCTCCTACATCAGTAAGTCAAACTCTTACATGAGAAAGTAAAATATTTACAGCATCAAGTAAAACTCCTACGTCTGTGGGAAAAAATACTACTTAAGTAAGAAAAACTCCTACATCTAAAGGCAAATTTCTTACATGAGTAAGTTAAACTCCTACGTCTGTAGAAAGAACTTCTACATGAGTAAGTAAAAATTTTACATTATCAAGTAGAATTCTATATCTGTAGGAAAATTTCTTGCATGAGTAAGTAAAACGTTTACATCAGCAATGGAAACCTACATCTGTAGGAAAAATTACAATATGAGCAAGTGAAACTTTCTTATCTCTATATTAAAATGTCCTACTTGAGTAAGTAAAACTTTTACATCAACAAGTAAAACTCCTACATCTGTAGAAAGAACTTCTACATGAGTAAGTAAAGCTTTCACTTCATCAATTACAATATAAGTAGAATCAGCAAGTAGAATCCTATATATGTAGGAAAAATTACTATATGAGTAAGTGCAAAACTCCTACATCTGAACACTTAAACAAATAAATAGCAAAATTCGCTAAAAATTAGTAGCCAAATTTACTAAGTGTAGCAATTTTTCCTATTTCGTGAAGT
The DNA here is from genome assembly GCA_001015175.1 of Megaselia abdita. Taxonomy (NCBI): domain Eukaryota; kingdom Metazoa; phylum Arthropoda; class Insecta; order Diptera; family Phoridae; genus Megaselia; species Megaselia abdita. The sequence goes on along the minus strand of JXPG01001893.1, from coordinate 5,934 downwards.
AATTTTCACAAAATTATTAATCAAATTATTATAGTAGTTAAATTTACTAAATGTAGCAGTTTTTCCTATTTCGTTCAGCAAATTTCACAAAAAATTAATAGTCAAATTTACTAAATGTAGCAATTTCTCCTATTTTGTTTAGCGAATTTCACTACAAAATTAGTAGTCAAATTTAATAAATGTAGCAATTTTAATATTTTGTGTAGAAAATTTCACTACCAAATTAATAGTCAAATTTACTAAATATAGCAATTTTTCCTATTTCGTGTAGCAAATTTCAATACCAAATTAATAGTCAAATTTACTAAATATAGCCATTTTTCCTATTCAGTTTAGCAAATTTCACTATAGTGAAATTATTGTAGTATTCAAATTTACTAAATGTAGCAATTTTTCCTATTTTATTTAGTGAATTTAGTATTGAAATTCGCTAAACTTTTACTATTTTTTTAGTAAGTTATTTTTTGACTAGACAATTAGTCAAAAAATAGTAATTTTAGCTATTTATTTTTTCCAGTGTAGAAAAAACTAAAATATCTTTTTGTAAAGCTACAAAACCAATAAATTAAAAATGAAGCCGTGTAGTAAAAATATAGTATTCGGGTTTGAACTCAGAAAACGCTGACTGGAAAAGGAAAATTGCTCTCAGTAAAATAATATATGATATTTCTTGTTTAAACAAATAAAATGTAAGAGTTGTCACAAAATTTAAGTAAAGTTCTTATATGCATCATAGGAAAATTATATTTGTAGGTAAAATTCTTACTTTAGTACGTAAATAGTTATTTATTCATTAATTTATGTGTGGGTATTTATTGCTTAAATCCTACAAAAATTGTAGAAAACTCCTATATAAGTAAGTAAATCTTTTACATCAGTAAGTAAAATATTTACATCATGAAATAAAAGCCCTACGTGTGTGGGGAAAATCACTATATGAGTAAGTAAAACTATATTTTTTTTCAGTGTAGAAAAAACTAAAATATCTTTTTGTAAAGCTACAAAACCAATAAATTAAAAATGAAGCCGTGCAGTAAAAATATAGTATTCGGGTTTGAACTCAGAAAACGCTGACTGGAAAAGGAAAATTGCTCTCAGTAAAATAATATATGATATTTCTTGTTTAAACAAATAAAATGTAAGAGTTGTCACAAAATTTAAGTAAAGTTCTTATATGCATCATAGGAAAATTATATTTGTAGGTAAAATTCTTACTTTAGTACGTAAATAGTTATTTATTCATTAATTTATGTGTGGGTATTTATTGCTTAAATCCTACAAAAATTGTAGAAAACTCCTATATAAGTAAGTAAATCTTTTACATCAGTAAGTAAAATATTTACATCATGAAATAAAAGCCCTACGTGTGTGGGGAAAATCACTATATGAGTAAGTAAAACTATATTTTTTTTCAGTGTAGAAAAAACTAAAATATCTTTTTGTAAAGCTACAAAACCAATAAATTAAAAATGAAGCCGTGCAGTAAAAATATAGTATTCGGGTTTGAACTCAGAAAACGCTGACTGGAAAAGGAAAATTGCTCTCAGTAAAATAATTTATTATATTTCTTGTTTAAACGAATAAAATGTAAGAGTTGTCACAAAATTTAAGTAAAGTTCTTATATGCATCATAGGAAAATTATATTTGTAGGTAAAATTCTTACTTTAGTACGTAAATAGTTATTTATTCATTAATTTATGTGTGGGTATTTATTGCTTAAATCCTACAAAAATTGTAGAAAACTCCTATATAAGTAAGTAAATCTTTTACATCAGTAAGTAAAATATTTACATCATGAAATAAAAGCCCTACGTGTGTGGGGAAAATCACTATATGAGTAAGTAAAACTATATTTTTTTTCAGTGTAGAAAAAACTAAAATATCTTTTTGTAAAGCTACAAAACCAATAAATTAAAAATGAAGCCGTGCAGTAAAAATATAGTATTCGGGTTTGAACTCAGAAAACGCTGACTGGAAAAGGAAAATTGCTCTCAGTAAAATAATTTATTATATTTCTTGTTTAAACGAATAAAATGTAAGAGTTCTCACAAAATTTAAGTAAAGTTCTTATATGCATCATAGGAAAATTATATTTGTAGGTAAAGTTACTTTAGTAGGTAAATTGTTATTTATTCATTAATTTTGAGGTGTGGGTATTTATTGCTGAACTCCTACAAACATTGAAAGCAGGTAAAACTCCCACATTTGTAGAAAACTCCTATATAAGTAAGTAAATCTTTTACATCAGTAAGTTAAACTCTTACATGAGAAAGTAAAATATTTACATCATCAAATAAAATTCCTACGTAAAGGCAAATTTCTTACATGAGTAAGTAAAACTCCCGCATCTAAAGGCGAATTTCTTACATGAGTAAGTAAAACTCCTGCATCTGTGGGAAAATGTCTTACATGAGTAAGTAAAACTTTTACATCAGCAATAGAAATCACATCTGTAGGAAAAATTACAACATGAGCAGGTGAAACTTTCTTACCTCTATATGAGAATTTACTACATGAGTAAAAAAATGTAGTTATGTAAACCTAGCTAGGAAAAACTCCTACATCTGTAGAAAAACTCCAATCAGTTTGTAAAGCAACAAAACGAATAAATTAAAAAAAGGATGAATTACATATATCATTAGGATCAATTTTGTTTTTCAGAAAATGTGCTAGGCTTTTGATCACATCGTATGCAAATGTAAGTATTTTACTAAATTTAGGTAAAAAAAAAAACTCTACACTACACTTTTTTTTTGCTGTGTATAGTAGACAGCATTTTTTTGGCAGAAAAAAAAATACGGACGCTGGGATTTGAACTGGCTATAGAAAAGTTTGCTACCTACTATAATTGTATCTGTAAAACTACAAAGTAGGCTTTGGCTTTACACAAACTTTTTGTGATTGGTTTTGACATCAAGGAAGTTAGGTCTAATTCCGGGAGGTTCGTATTTTTCGAGAAAAAAAATGTTAGTGTGTTATCTAGGCTTGAACTTATGACTAACTGAAAAAGATATATTTCTTTGAAATATGAGTGAATACTAATGGATTAATCTTTAATTTATCAGGCAGGAGGGGTTGAAATTTAGTATTACTTGCTTTTTATAGACATTATTACTAAGTGAATTTGTTATTAATATATTAACTAGTAATGTTTACTATTAACAAAAAATTGTACTAATTGAGCAACAGCAAATAACATTGTAATTACTTGTAAAATTGTAGTAATATTATTTTTTTTTAGTAAATTTATCAATTTATAATTTATCAATATATATATTTATATAAATCTTATGAAACCTTATTATGAGTCGTATTTTACTATGAATAGTAAAATTTACTACAAGCTTAAATCTACAAGATGTTTTTGACTAAACTGTAAAATCTACAAATCTTTAGTAAATCTAACAATTTTCAACCCAAAATAAGAAGACCGAAAATCTAAGGATTCTAATAGTAAATTAGTCTATTAATAGTAAATGTTACTAATTACAATAAATTGAATACATATTTCGAACGAATTTTTCGATTGATTGTAACTTATTACAACTAATTTTACTTTCAATTTCAAGAATAAAAACCCATGTATTACAAAATACTGCAACAAATGACCAGAGTATAATAAAATTGAAACATCTCCATGTGACCAAACAATGTTGCTCAATTACTCTCAATTGTCATCTATCCATCCAAGATAGAACGTAAATCTCTTTCTAAACTAGAAAACAAGAAGAAACTGAAGATTAGAAGTTCTTAAAATCGAATAAAAAGCTAAAGACACGAACAATGATCAACATTGTTGCAAGAATTCCCCCATAAACAAGTCGTAAAACACAAGAGACCGTCTAGGGGACATAACATTTCATAAAATTCATAATAAAAATCTACATTGTATGAAATCTCATTATGGGTGAGGTTTCTTAAGACATTGGTCTGATATGATATCCCGTCCCGGTAGCACTGCATTGCATCGGTTGACGGTTGACTTAAACAACGAAGTCGTGACGAACAGAGGAAAATCAATTTCTCCAAGTTCATCAAAGGTCTCATTTCAAAATTACAACCGCACCGCAACACTATCTAAAGACACGAATCTCTTTCCATGTTCCATGCTCAATGTTCATTGGTATAGATGGAAGGAGGTGGTTGGATTGGTTGATAGAGTCATAGTCAGTAGGAAGACTTTAGCCTCCCGTCTCCCACGTTAAGAAATTGAAAGTGATAGGAAAAACATTTTTTAATAGTGATGAAAATTGATTTCAGGTTTTGGAAAACGAAAAGCGTTTCTAATTGAATTGTTTTATGGGATCGTAAAAGATGGGAGTTCTTTTTTATGGAGGTTTTCTTTTAATTTTTTTTCTAAATTAACTAATTGACTTAAGGGATTAGTTTTAATGCATTGTGTAATTTGAACTTACATACTAAATAGTTACCATGATTTTTTTTGAAAGAATTGAAAGAATTACCTGTAATAAAAAAAGAAAAAAAACATTAATTATAAGTATTGATTTTTTAAAATGCTGTATTTTTGAGACTTGACAAAAAATGGTAATTTTATTACAATATTAATTCATTTGAATACTCAGAGATATGGTGCAATTTCCATAGTATCTTTTGTGATAGTCTTAATATGGATGCAAGAACAGACATATTTCGTTTGTACTCGAGTACATCCGCCGTAAAATATTACAAAGTGTAATTTCTATGAGGCCTTTTCTCTCATCCTTTAATAGCATCGTTGCGACGATACAACACAAACACTAAATATCTATTCCCATTCGAGATTACCTTATTTCTTTTCTTCTTATTGTTATTGCTGATTCTTGAAGTATCGAAATCATAAAGAATAGAAATTTTAAAAAGCTTCCCGATGACCTATAATAATTACAAACGAATCAGAATTTCACAACTTTGGAAACACGAACTAAGAACAAAAGTCAACCGCATCGCTCGGAAGTTTATCCAAAGAAAATTCGGATTATGAACTCGTCTTCTCTCTAAGGAGAAATTAAGCTTCAAACTCAGACATGTCAGCCGTCTAAAATATTGACAGGCTAACGACATCCGTAGTCCCTCTAGCGACTGGACGGCTTACATTTTACTAGGCTGAGGCTTCGAATTTTGCATCCTCAAATAAATTATATTTTTCAGCAAAAAATCCGAAGCATCATCAAATTTAATGAAAACATCAGCGATATAAATGCGATCGTCAGAAAAGTGGAAGCTATTTCTAAGTTCAAACAGATCGTCAGAAATATAAAGAACATCGTCATCTGACTTGGATAAATCATCAGAAAGTGAAAAGCATAGGAAGAAAAACTAAATCACACAACGAGCCAAAGGAGACTCCAGGTGTAGCAGTGATAGTAAGGAATGTTTGCTTCATATGTGTTTACCAACTACTCTTATACATCAGTGTTGTTAGTTTTCCCTCTTCCTTTGAATAGAGTCAGTGATGAGCTGTCTGCTATTTTAANTAAATCACACAACGAGCCAAAGCTGACTCAAGGTGTAGCAGTGATATTAAGGAATGTTTGCTTCCTATGTGTTTACCAGCTGCTTTTCTACATCAGTGTTGTTAGTTTTCCCTCTTCCTTTGAATAGAGTCAGTGATGAGCTGTCTGCTATTTTAACGAGTGGATTATAGGTACCCTTTCATTTCATCAACATCGAAACGACGATTGTGGCTTCAGGTAGTATATCCGACTCGCACGAAAGAATATTTCTTACGAAAAATTCTGACGTGTGAACTAAGGATTGAACTCAGAATCGTCAGGCCTGAAAGCGAGAGCGCTAGCACCTACACCAACCAACTACCTAAAACATCAGAAGAATATCTCTTTAATTTAGGAAGAATTAAACAATTTTCTCTGCTAATTTTCTTTCAGCAAATAAATATTTATGTATATCAGGGAACTTATCATTAAAGATATCAC
>JXPG01001885.1:1035-13497 GCA_001015175.1 Megaselia abdita | reverse complement strand
CAATAAAAGTTTTTAATAAAAATAACATTTTTTTAAATATTTCAAACAAATTGAGGTGAATTTATTTGTTTCACATTTTTCCTAGCAAGGTAGTTTTGCAGCAAAGGGAACATTTCCCTTTTTGTATGTTTGTTTACTCTACATTTTCCCACCCTGATCTTAGGTTAGTAGTAGTTGACACTAATACAAAAAGCGAACAGATTCTTTGAGATATGTTGATTCAAAAGACATCGTATTTGCGACTGCCATGCCAACTTCAGAAACGGATCTGCTACAGAGGGAACTCCAGGCTCATTTAATGGTTAATCTACTTACAGGTAAAATGGCCATAATCGAGACAGATGAGTGTAGATACTTTATGGATTAACACTGCGTACAGATTCTTTTCAAATGTCCTGCCTTAGCTACTCCTAATGATTGTTTTCTACTAACCATTGAAAGAGGTCTTAAGAGTCATTGATACTAAGGACGTCAATAAGTTTGCTTCAGGATTCTCAAATTTTATTAAGGAGTTTCTTTAACCTCTTCTAAGCTAATATATCGTCACATTTACACTGAAAAAGACAAGAACATTACAAAATAATCCTAGATCAAATGCATGTAGAAACGATTTCGAGTGCTAAAATATATGACTGTAACAGTGAACTTATCAAACTTGCTACACACAAAATAAAACGCCTCTAGAATTCAAAGAAAAAGAGAATCAATGAAACATGAAATGGAAAAATAAAAAACGCCCCTTGAAATAGAGAGAGCGTATATGATTCATCAAAAAACGATTTAAGAGAAATACTTGAAATATATAGAGATCGTATATGGTTCATCAAAAAACGATTTAAGAGGAATACTTGAAATAGGGAGATCATATATCATTCATCAAAAAACGATTGAGGAATTCTTATAATAAAGAGATTAAGTGAACTCTACTTGGAAATATTACCTTATCTTTCAAAAGATCTTTTTAAATTTTAATTAAATATTATATATTCTCTTAAAATAAATTACTGATTCCTGACTCATTTTGATTAAGAAAGTACTGTCTATAAGGAAGTATTGCTACTTTCATTTATTAATAATGCTGAGTAGGTGGTCGGAGTCTTAATAGAAGTCCTAAGCTTTAAGCTAGAATAAGGACCATCCCAGAGTTAATCAAGAAACACCTGTCATGATCAGTCATACTGTTCTTAGAAATTTCAGACCCATGAATATCCCATCTTTCTTGCATGAGATTTCTTCTAGAGAAAAAAAATCTCGAAAAATTGAACTCACTAAACGTGCCTTGTTAAAGACATCTAAATAGGTACAAATGCTGGACTTGATGTAAAATACAGATGGTATATTAAAACAGATTTGACCGAGAAGTTTCAGGAGTACGAAATTGCCTTGTTGTAATTTAATTTACAAAAGCAAGAAAATTCAAACAAATATTTTCCGAGAAAGAAGTTCTCTTCAATAAACAAACAACAATGGAACAAGAAACATGTCTTACTTTGGGTTCGGGTTATTTTAATTTGTTTTCAGTTTTTTTTCTTCAAACGATCTTTTTGAATTTTTTTAGGTTTGTCTGAACTGTTTCTCTGAGAGAGTTCTGATTGGCTTTTGCATTACCCAATGCACTTGTCATGGACAAATGTTTGAGTTCTGTCCTATCTGTGTAAAAATACTATATGTAACAGAAAGAACTGGTTCTCTTTAGCAGAGAATATACGATTCTATCTTTTGTAATGCCGAAGTTAAGGTGACTCTACATGAAAGTAAACAGACTAATTTCCTAGGTATATGTATCTTGAAGAAAATAAAATTTCGAGCTAAAACACTGAATAAAGACTTCAAAGTCTTTAAACGCTTTTCACGCCTGAAACAAAATGATTGATAGGAACTGAGGCTCAAAATACTTGAATATATATATACAGCTATATACTATACTACAGCTCTTGAGGTAAGTTGGCACCTTGAACATTAAGGAAGCTACTGCAAATAGCGCAGTCAGGTTGAGATGTCAAGGCCTTGTTTTATCTTATGCCTTCGGTGTTGGTAGTTCATTTCGAACACATTTTGAAACTATTTCCTAACAGGAAGTCATGGAGAAAAGTGGCTACCGCGAAAGAGATAGGAATTTATGCAGATCAATCTAAAATTTGATCAGGAAGTGTATCAGGATTTCTCTCTGAAGATCTTTCCTTTGAAGAGTCATATTGGTTACCTATGATGTGGGATATCAGAAAACAATATCTCCTTTTACATTGACAATCAGCCAGCTATTTTATCCTTGGGATCTTTGTAGTTAGAATCTAGCAATGCTTGATTGAACCAAAGAAATTTAAATGATATACAAACGTTCCAGCTAATTCAAGCTTGAAATAAAAGAGAAAGCTATTTATGCTTTCAAATCATGTTGGTTATCAGCAACAAACTGCCGAAGCTTCAAGACTCTTAAGTCCAATCCATGATAAGAAGAAGTCTTAAAAAGAAATAAAATTAAAAAAAATCTTTTGGCCTTAGCGGGTTATTTAATTCTATATTAACATGAAAAGACATTTGGAAATTCTATAATGGGATTAGTGCCAATTTTACATGGATCTTTACCTCAGCCCAGACGTAGAGCATGTTCTCTGCGGAAGCCTAACACTAGTGAGGAAAAACTCAAAACTCTCCTTCTTTTTAATTAGAATAGTTAATAATTTGAACGATACATTCACATTTATATCTTTCCTAAAATTATGATTGTAAACTTTTCGTTATTAGTAAGCTAATAAAGCAGTTGGGCCGACCGGTACCCTATTATTATATATATTCTTGGGGAATCTAGTTTATATATTACCCCATAAACTAAACCAATACCTAATTAAAAAATACATCAAGCAGTTTAAAACGGAGTGTATAGGTAATTTGGGATCTGGTCCTTTTTGTTCTTGTCGGTTCTTGTTCCGTGAAGGATTTGAAAATTCTTTACGCTCCTTGGAAGACGAGTCCTTGCGAGTTCAAGGGAACGGTGAAAAGAATGAGCGGTGTGGTCAGAGATTCTGATTGAACTGGACTATTTATCGGACTGAGTCCTTATTACGTAGGCTACCTAAGGACAGATTTCTGAATTATTCAGAATAATTGGCTAGTACGAGGGCAGTTCAATAAGTCTGTGCATCTGCATGAGTGTTACTTCAAATCTTGAACAAATTTGCAGAACTAGCTGATTAAACCTTGGAAGATATGGTAGGCTACTTTTCGTAACGATTCGTGAAGATTTACTCTACGTGTTTTATGAAATAACGTAAAATTACTGAAAATATTTATTGCATACACAAAACGGACAGTGTCAAAAAGTGAAGAAGATAGGCTTCTTTTTGTAACGTTACGTTAAGGCTTACTTTACGTGTTTAGTGAAAGAAAGGGCACTTTTTAGTATATTTTGTATGTATATGTATATTTTTTTTAATATTTTATATATTTTTGGGTATGACCGCTGGCAATATGGGTTGAAAGAGAAAAAATATACTTCACTTTTTGCAACGTTACGTGAAATTCTTATACTTTGTTAATGTTATATTTTTATTTTTTTTCAGCTATTTGTGATATTTTTATTGGGTGTCCTTGGATGGGAATTTAAAAAGATGTTACATTCCAGAAATTATTACAAGCATAAGTAAAAACCATCAGCTTCAGCAAAATAAATATCACACAAAAACTAAGAAAAAATTATATTTCACCGATGATTTGATTTTTAGCATTACAATCTTTCTTTCAACATTGAATTGCTAACAAAATATTTGTTTCGACATAGTCAGCCAAATCCAAATAATATTATAACATATGACATTTTAAAATAAATTTAAAGGTTTTATTTAAATTTTAACAAAATCTTAGATATTCGCAGATTAGTCTAAGCACAAACTTAAAAGTTTTGCTAAACTTAATTTAGTAAGAGATGCCCCATACTAATTTTATGAGTGAAAAATCTAGACTTTGAGTGAAAGTCTCCTAGACTGCTCTTTTGATAGGGCTTTTCTTTTAGAAAGTCTTTTATTAAGTAAACTTAAGACATTCTGTAATAAAAATTATTCTGTTAATATTTCCATAAGGGGTTCCCCTTACTAATTTTTGAGTGTAAAATACAACTTTCCTAAAACTGCCTTTTTAATAGGGATTTTCTTTTAGAAAGTCTCTTATTTGATGAAATAAAGGATATTCTGTAATAAGTCGTAAGTAGTAAAGGGGTACTAAATAATAATTAATATTCATGATGTAAAATTTCATGAGATTAGATTCGAAAATATATATATTAAGGGTGCCTAATGGTGGTCGAAAGGTATTTGAATCGCACTGACAATGAAATCAAATTCTACGAACTTTTTTAATAAAGTGATCTAGTTATTTCAATTTCTTATTTTAATAAGCAAGCTGTGAATTGTACGGATATAAAATGAAAGCCTATCTTAATTTATGTTTCAATTTTGAATTCAATTCTTATATAACTAAATAGCTAAGGTGTTAGCGAGATATGCTATAGTGCTTGCCGGACAACAATGATACTAAGTTATGTTGGCTTGTATTTACTATAGATACTAAAGCAATTCATTTTTCAAAGCAAAATAATTTTACAGCCTACTTTGTTTGGTATAGGTGCTATGTCTCTCTCTGGCAATTCGGAGTTAAACAGAAATTTTTCTTTCGGTGAGTCAAAGAATGTTGATGAAGTAAAAACGATACCTCAAATGCGTTTGTTAAACAAACAGACAGTTCATTAATGATTCTATTCAGAGGAAGAGGGAAAAACTCAAGCACACCAGAGCCTGAAAATCCTACAATCATGAAGCTAAAATCGAATACCGGAAAACCACTTAAAATATATAAGCAGAATTAATTCATCTCGCCTTGCATAAGCTAATTAAAATAATTTGCTGAACAAATCTCTACTTTATAAATAATGAATTCAAAACTAAAACATCGAAATATGAAAAAGGAAAGCAATATGCCCTAAATAGCGTCGACTCGTCCTGCCAAAAATTAAAATAATTTATGATAATTTCCTAATTAGTCACAAAAGACTGTCAATTAATCCCTTATTCATTTCAAGTGAGCGCACTTCAACTGAATGCAAGTACACATGCACTGAAGAGTGCACTAAAAGAGAGTGCAAGTAAAAATAGGTCGACAATTGAAAAGTTGTTTGAAAAAATCTAAAAATATCCTCCTAATTATATTTATATTCTTTGATTTGTTCACACGAACACCATCACATAATGACATGACAGGAAAGCATGATAGTAGATCCTGCGGCAATAAAATTCTTTCCCCCCAGAATAAAGTACCGCATGATACATCATTTATCCTTTAACCTTGAGGCTTCATATACTTTTTTAGAATAAGCAGAGTCTCCTCTCGTAGCATGATGAGGAGGTAGAGAGCAAAAAAAAAAAAAAAATCCATGATACTTACAGATTAATCCAACTGTGTCTAAAGATTGATAAAAACACTAGCGTTAATAATTATCCTTTAACAATTTTTTTTTATATTTAACAAATTTTTAACAACTTTTCTTGAAAATTACTACGGATTATAAAAAAGCTTTCAAAAACACTTAAAAAGATTACGAAAAGTGATTAATTTCTGTGCGATTATCTTTAATAAACTTTGTGCGCTAAAATATTTTGAATATCAGCTGTTTCAGCCAATGTGTTTTCTTTTTTGCTTCTATTTAAGTAACACGTTCTGTTTTCTAACAACAGGACAAATAAGTTAACAACGATATTTTTTAGGGAAATCCTTTTCTAGTAAACCGAAGATCTCCAGAATCCAAAGACACTTCTTTAAAACAATGTGGTTATAAAACACTTAACACGGTAAACGGAACTACTAACTTCACAATGGGAACCGCTCGACGAACTGACACTAAATGAGATGGAAAGTACAATTTTAAATTTGTTGACTAAAAAATTCGATAATAGTTGTAGGAAGATGTGAGGCATGCGCAGGTGGCGGAAGGAAGAACCTACATTGACAGAAGGAAAATTAGGAAAGTCAAAAACACATCCTTTTTCGAAGCCTGTATTTTCTTTTCGATGTAAATGGTTCGTGTTTTTGATAATAGCTTTTTGGTTTTCAGTTATAGCTTATTTTAGTTGAAGATATTGTCTTGTTAGTGGGAGTTTGTTGGTTATTCAAGAACGGAGGTTTCAGGAGACGGTTGTTGGTGAAAGATATTTGGAAGGAGTTAAAAATGTGACTCTTTCTTTCAAGGTTGGAAAAGATGCGTCTCGTAGTCTGACAAACTAAATGAAAATGGCTACGAATATTCAGCAAGAGCAATTTCAATATTTTAAAGTCAGTTCAGTCAGTAATGATGTTACAATCAGAATGACTCAAACCATTCCAAAAAAAGAAGCTTTAATCTGAAACATAGCTATGTGGCAACAATAAATGTTATAATACAATCTGACAACATTTCAAATTATTCTTCAGCTAAAGACGAGTTGGGAGTATCTTCGAGTTCCCAGCATAACGAATAACATAAGGCAAGGAATGCGTAGATCAACAAGGATAAGCTGGAAGCCTGTGATGTATGCAGGAATCGGTATGAGCAAGAGCTTCAAACTATACATAATTATGGGATCTTGTCAAATAAATAGCAGACTTCAAGTCGCAAACTTATTGGATGTAAATGGGCTTATAAACGCAAACTCGAATCCAGTGGGCACATTCAAGAATATATCGAAGGTTTAGCCAGAAGTTCGCTGAGGAATATGATGAGGTCTTCGCTAATGTTGTCAAATCCTATCCTGTTACATCCAATCGAACAGAATTCTCTGTATCTGGACTGTATCTTCCTGTACCGATGGCTCGTTCTGTATCATCGAGAACATTTTGGAGAACGAATATGATATAGTCATGAATGATGACACTGCGTCGAACCCAACATTACAAATCCGAACATTAGATTGAGGAAACTAGAGAATATTCACATCCGGTATAAATGGAGAAATCACTTAAACTAGATTTAATAAAAACACCAATAATCTTAGGGCCTTTATCGAAAGTCTCACCAATAAAAGAACGAACCGAAATAATGTTTTTATTTTTATTTCTTTCAATGACGCAGAGTAATAAATTGTGTTCGAATGAATTCAACAGATAATTTACTCNGAACATTAGATTGAGGAAACTAGAGAATATTCACATCCGGTATAAATGGAGAAATCACTTAAACTAGATTTAATAAAAACACCAATAATCTTAGGGCCTTTATCGAAAGTCTCACCAATAAAAGAACGAACCGAAATAATGTTTTTATTTTTATTTCTTTCAATGACGCATTCCGAAATCGTCGACAAATCCAAAAGATTTTGCCAATATGTTAAATGTCACAGCAGAAAACAAAATTTACTATGATGTATGCCGAACCAAACATAAACAATCTTGAGCTTGACACCCCTTTCACTATAGAAGAGTTAGATAATGTTTTACTCAAATCCAAAAAGAACAAAGCTGCCGGCATTAATAGAATCCGAGTAGAATTCTATAAGAATGCAGTTCTCATGTTTAAGCAGAAACTGCTTGATGCATTCAATGAAGTTTTTACTTAAGGTAACGTTTACCCTAGCTACTTATCTTCTATTATCTTCACTGTTTTTAAAAAAAGCGACAACACATTAGTTGAAAATTACAGAGGAATCACTTTTTTAGACGCTATGATAAGATTGTTGACATTTCTGTTACAAGTTCGACTTACAAAATAGATCAATGATTTCGAAACTTGCGGTTTTCAACAGAAAGTTTTTGCAGGTATGTTTTGAAACCCGCCCTGTTTTTAGTGAGTGACTTTTCCAGGATTCATTTTGAGACTCGTGGTATTTTTAGGATATGTTTCGAAACTCGCGGTTTTTTTTAAAAGAAAGTTTTTGTTTTTATACATTTTATAACTGGCGGTTTTTTTTAGAGATTTTTTTTTAGATTCATTTTTAAACTCGCGGATAGAGATTATTGTTCTAAGATTCATGTTGATACTCGCCGTTTTTTTTAAGGAAAGTTTTTGGCGGATACATTTTGAAACTCACGGTCTTTTTAGTGAGTGACTTTGGATTGATCGTGGTATTGAGTTTTAATTTTTGGAATCAGGTTTTTAGATCGCTAGTCCCTTTATAAATCCCGAGTTCCAAAGTATTTCTGAAACATTTTTTTTAAAGCCTCGACACTCTGAATACTGAAACTATCAGGTTTCTTCAGATACATCCTAAAAAAATCATGGTTTTTCAGATACGTCTTAAACAAATACTATTAAAAAAAACATGAGTTTAAAAATTTTATCTGTAAAAATCACGCTTCAAAATGTATCTGAATGAAATCTGTTAAATAAACCGCGAGTTTCAGAAAGTATCATATAAAACACTCTCTAAGTATAAACCATACTTCTTCAAAAACCCCGAGTTTCAGAAAATATCTCAAAAATTAAGCTAGTTTCAGAATTTATTTAAAAGATATCTATTTAAAACCGTGAATTTCAGAAAGTATCCTAGACAAACAAAATAAAAAAAAACAAGCTTTTCAGAATGTTGAATGTTTCTTAGAAAAACAATCGCGATTTGAATGTTTCTTTCATGAGTGTGTGTTTCACCGTGTAAAAAAATCTCCATATCGGAGTCGCTACTATTTGTCGTTTATGAAAACACTTCGCTTATTTGTCTTCAAAAATTCAGTTAAAACTAGGGTTTCTTATCGTCTTTCTCTTACGCGTGAATTACTCGCTTATGGTACCAGATAGGTCGAGTTTGCTAGAACAAATATACCCCTATTCCCGGTGGGTAGACACTCCTGGAACACCCTGTATATTAAATACAAAATATACTTAAAATTCCAACAATCTTAATAATAATTAATAATTTTTTTTGTAATGCTTTTTTAAAAATATTGATTGTTATATTTTTGAAATCTCAGAATTATATTCTTAAACATTTTGATTAAGATAAAAATATAAATATAAATCAAAATTTAAAAATGTGTTTTCCAAATTAAATTAAAAGTTTCTTTAATTTTCGAAGTTTATATTTGTTTTCTTTGTTTGTAATGTTAAAATTAGGATAGGAAAATTAAATTTAACAAAAAACTTTAAGCATACAAATTTATTAGTTTTTAAAATTCTTGTTTTTTTTTAATTTAATAATTTTATCATGTATATGAGCATGTGTTAAAAAAATAGATATATTTTATGATTTAATCACTATACATGTAAAAGCGCTTTTAATCATTTTGAAAAAAATGGTATAAAGTGACGAATTAAATAGAAGTTTCTGTAAAATAAAACAACATTCTTCTTTTAGCGGCTGTTTTCCTCCTTGTTTTCGTAAAAAATAAATTATGAATCAACTTGTTCTACGTTTGCACATCTGTTATATTTATATCTGTGTTATTATTGGCTTATTTAAAAGCTAGCTCATGGATGTAAGTTGATATTATAATATGAAAAGTGGTGATAATAAAGGGCAAAATATGAATACTTTCAGCTCCTCGTTATTAGTCAAACTTCAATCCAGCCACAAAGGAAGCTTAAGTCTACTCTCAAAGATTCAACTTGCTCCAACTGTTTAGTCTATGTTCCCAAGGTTCAAATTAATAATATTAATGATCAAGTAAATTTGTTAGCGCTTTTAGCATTTAATTTCTTGGATTTCAACGTTCAATAATTTTAAAAAAGGTTAAAATATTAAGTTCTTTTTTTATATGTTTGATTTTTATTTTGTGGGTAATTTTGTAACTACAAAGTTAACTTGTGTAGGATTTAGTTAAGGAAAACAGAATAAACATTGGTTTAGCATAAATTTGAACATTGATAAAGAACAAGTAGCATGAAGAAATCATTAAAGTCCTTAAACCTATTGTTCGATATAGTTTTCCCTTTTATTCTTCCACCAAATAATAATTTTGTTTTATTCATTTAATCAATGAATCCAAAAATACGAATAATGATTTAAAAACCACAATTTTTCAAAATTAATACAAAAAAAAATAATGAGTGCTTGATTTTATTATTATTCCTCCAACTTAATTAGCTTTTTCGAAAACTAAAACTTTCCACCTGTAGCTAAACAGCCAAAAAACCTTCCTTCAACAAAAGAAAATACTGGTATGTCCCTATCAGCAAAATCCAAACAACCACCAAAATATAAAGCTTTTAAATGGTTCTTGTACTCACTCTCTGTTAATAAAAGACCCCATACCATGTTATTAAAAATTAAACGAGTAGAAATAGACCGAATCGATGTAACAAGCATAAATAAAACATTCTAACAAGCGACTAGATAATTACAAACAGAACTCCAACCTATTTCAATGGAAAATTATTGACACGTACTGTGGACATCAGATACCTGACTCTACAGTACACTCCACAGGAATAGGAAATAGGTCAATTGTTGGAAGTTCATAGTTCACATAGCTTTTACCTATAAAATTCATGAAATATTTATATTAGAAACTAGAATCCCAAGGAGACTCGACTTGGAAAGTCTATCAGTCAGATTGTAGAACATGCTCTCAGAAATGGATAGGAATGTATCTAGTTTATACAATGCTCCTTTCAAAAATAAAATACAGTTCTTGTTTGAGGAAGATATTATGTTGGTTGGATTTTGTGTACGCAAGGTCAACAGGTTGCATTGTTGTGATGCGTTATTGTTCGAATTCAGCTTTGGGCTATTTTTTGTGGAGCATTTTGAAAAACTGGATGTTTGAATTATTCAAAGTTTTACAAAAATCAACATGAAATGAAAGGTTAAATCTCAATCATCAATAGATGAATATGAAAACATTAAACAATCGTCCTTGCTCCTTTGATATTCAACATGTACAACATTTTACTCTACATTAGCTGTTCTCGTATAGTTGTGTTAATAATTAATTTGCAGAATCGCAAAGTTCAGAGGATTCCCTGCCATATCAAACAAGAAATTTACATAATCATAATATATACTAATTTCGTTAATTATTTTAATTGGTATTACAAGTTGAGTAATATAGATGTTTTATGCTCTATGATGGTTTTGAGAATTAGGTGGTATACAAGTAGTTGCGTGGGTGACAATTTAGATTTGTCTTTATTAAATTGGTATATTTTAAAGATATTTATTATCAGTGTTTCATGGTTTAATGTAACGAATTTAGTTTCGCTAAAAGAAATTTATATTTCTCTTCGTTTTTTATAGAATCCACACCACTGTCCAAGAGTGGAACATCCGGCAATATGAGTGAACAAAATTTGGAGGCTTTATTGTATGAATATTTGGACTAACAATAAAATTAATCATTGTCCACCTTTTCTAGAGAAGTGTTTATCAATTTGTCATAAGCCCAGCGAATATCATTAAGAAATAGTCGACTCATGATTGTTAATCTTTTGTAAGGCATTTGCGGAATTATAAGAAAGAAGTGTCGTAGTAAAGCGAAAACTTGAAAGGTGTACGACACATCATTTTGAATATACATTTGAAGAGGGTCTCTTTCAGTCTCAAATCATTGACAAGTATGTTAAGTATTTGGTAAACTATGTCAGTTTGAGTACAAAAATCATCTAAGGAAGAAGTATATAGGATAAGCCTCAAACTTTATGGGATAAACCAAAAGTTTAAAAGGTAGACCAATAAGTTAATAGCGTGGGGCAAAAACCTTACTTCTTCTTAAATTGTTTATTCAATTTTGAATGTTACACAATCACAATAATTATAATATATTTGAAATAATGTTTCTGAAGACTTCTCTATCCCTTGCAGAATGTACTAGATAGCCTATTGTTCTTAACCCAGTCCAGTTCCGGATATTTCTCAGCCATGACATTTGTTTTCTTCCCATGCTTCTTCTACCTTAACAATTGGTTTTTCTCTNTCAGTCTGTTTTTTTGTTAAATGCGAAAATTGTATTTTTGTGAAGTACACCTTTGATATTTAATTTGTGATAAATAAAATACAAATTAGAAAACATAAATTAAACAATGAATAGTATTTTCTTAGCCGTATAAGCTTAACTTTTTTAGGTTGTATGAAAGAGTTAGTAATTTTTTATGATTTGAAAATGAAATATCCTTCACTCCGTATTCATCATCATCAATATCGCCATCATTCTAAACTAATGCAGGAAAATTAAATTTTTTCTTCATTTAACCAACAAAATTATTGAACCTTTTTGGAAACTAATATCCATATTATTACAAACACTCCATTTAGAAAACTTTGACTAAAAACTAAATATCAATTGCAATTTAAGTAAATATTTTAATGTATTAATCCGGGTACCTGTTAATGGAATACCCGGTTCTTAAAACCTTGGTACCTATGGGTATTGATATTATCTTATATATCTGAAAGCCGTTCTTTTTATACTCATATAATATTCATATTGATTAAATTTTTCTTTTTTGTAAGGATTTCGTTTAAACTTCCTTGTAAACTATGAAAAAGGATAAAACATTTCTCTAAGATTTTT
>JXPG01001881.1:0-45363 GCA_001015175.1 Megaselia abdita | reverse complement strand
CATGTGCAAGTCGAGAGGAGTGTAGAATCAAAAGGAGGGAGGCCTCACAGTTCTGTTTTCAGAAAAGGCGTCGATTGCAAAAAAATAACATGGACAACTTTGAGATCTTGAGGGACAGAAATAAAGTTAGAATATTTTATCAAAATGTAAACAAACAACGCCAGGGTTTAGTACTTTAATCATGGTAAAGACAAATGTCAAATGTAAATGATAAAAGTATGTTAACCTCATCACCAACAAGCAGGAAATTCTCTTACGACGGGAAGAGTTCTGCTGGAAACGACTAAATGGCAACAATAGCGGAATGACCCATTGGAACGAAGACTCTGAGCATTTCCACACGTTGTAGGTATCCCACCACCTACAAGAACCGAGGTGGATATAGCCATCCAAAGACTACAAAACAACAAGCCCGGGTTCAGATGGCATCCATCAATACATGCTCTCAAGTCTTCGTTAACCCAGCCACGATCGAGTATGAATAAATGTTCGCATGGAGGACAACAAGGAGGTAGTGCGAAACTTCATTTACTAGGGAACCGAGGTTACGAGTGACAACAAAATCAAACGAAGTATTGTGCTCGCCAACAGATGTCTTTACGGCTTGAGAAAACTAGTACGTTCAAAACAACTATCTCGTAAAACAAATGTGAGGCTCTATCACCAGCTAATCATGCCAGTTTTGTTCTACGGAGCTGAAAGCTGGAACCTCAAGGACAGCGACTAGAAATTATTGAATGTTTTCGAGTTCTTCGTATAATCTACGGACCTCGAGGCGGGCGAGTGGAGAACGATATACAACCATGAATTGTATAAATTGTCAGGAAACTCCGGTCAAAGCGCTTACAATGGGCTGGTCATATTCAGAGGATGTAAGAAAATGTATCAGCGAGAAAAGTCTTCTCTAAAAACCCTATGGATATCGAAGACAAAGCAAACTACCGACGTGTCTGAAAACAGTGATCAATCAAGCGTAATCCGTTTGAAAGTTTCATCCCTGGAAAAGTAACTCGTATAACAAAAAATATTTCACAGTGCAATAAACAACTCCTCACCAAGAAAGCGATCGTAGCTGAAAGAAAAACCTCAAACGAATTTTCAATAAATCATTTCAAGATTCACGAATATGAATAAAATAAAAACAATGGTGCATTTTAAAATGTGTAAATTGCAAAACGTGACAATGTGTTATCGCAATCTAAATCGCCTTATTTATACTAAAAAAAAAACCAAACTACACCAAAAACAAAAGCGAAAGACTAAACTAACTCTCTGGGGTATTAAAGTCTGGGACTGATGATGTTATGCAGTGCAACCTAGCCACAGTTATGCTTATGCTCTTTTCATTTCTTTCGTTTCCATATCCATTGAATGGAGGGAGACGACTGTGCAATGAAAGAAAGATCTCTATGTTTGGAGCTGTGAGTATACAAGGCTATTACTATTATACATAATAGTAGTGTACCGCCAACCTAACCAATAGCCCGATAATCTGTCTTTTTGACAGATCAAAAAGGAATATGGAATATTTTGATTGCAGTGCCTCTCGCTCAAGTCGATGTACAAAAATAGCTAACAACTAGTCTGTCTTTGTTAGAGTTTGTTTTAGTTTTGCATAATTTTCTGTTTGCCTTTGTTGTAAGGAGAGGCTAGGATGTAGGTGTGGAAGAGCCAAACTGTATCAGTTTGGGAAAATTTCAGAGAAATAATTGAATTGAATTTTATAATTAAAACAATTCAATACAATTCAATTTAACAGATTTTAATTGAATTCCAGCAGAATTAACAATGTTTAATGAGGAAAAAAATGATTGGGAGGAATTCATCACTCTCATTTTCAGAAATTCATTGTCATTGATAAAAGCCCGCAGTGCATTCAACGATATTAATAATTTTATTTTATAATTATTGAAGTATTGATTTTAAAATGAAGAACAACTTTTCAGAAGTTTCTTATTTATAAGGTTTGTATTTATAAATTTGCGAGGATTCTTATCCTGAATTCAACAAAAGGATTCGAGAATTCATTTTGTCAAAAGAAAAGTTTTTGGTCGTCAACACAAATAACTTTTTAAGAAATTTAAATAATATGAGATATAAAATATGAAATATATCAAATATGAAAATACGAAGATATACAAATTTAATAAAATATAAAGATAAAAATATAATAAAATATGAAATATAAAATATGTCAAATACAAAATTTGTCTAAAATAAAGTTGGTCTACCATAAACATTTTCGAACATAACATTTTCCAGATATAAAATTTGTCTAATATAAAATTCGTCGTTAAATATAAAAATTGTTAAATATAAAATTTATATAACATAAAATTTTAAAGATATTAAATTTTGAAAATAACACATTTGTCAAATATTTATTTTGTCCAATATAAAATTTGTCAGTTATCAAGTTTTTCAGATATAAAACTTAGGAAATATAAATATAAAATTAGAAAGATATCNCTCCAATATAAAATTTGGAGAATATAAAAATTTTAAAGATGTAAAAACAAATTTGTAAAATGTAAAATATATCAAGTATACAAAATTTGTTAAATATACAATTTATATAACATAACNAAAATATAATAAAATATGAAATATAAAATATGTCAAATACAAAATTTGTCTAAAATAAAGTTGGTCTACCATAAACATTTTCGAACATAACATTTTCCAGATATAAAATTTGTCTAATATAAAATTCGTCGTTAAATATAAAAATTGTTAAATATAAAATTTATATAACATAAAATTTTAAAGATATTAAATTTTGAAAATAACACATTTGTCAAATATTTATTTTGTCCAATATAAAATTTGTCAGTTATCAAGTTTTTCAGATATAAAACTTAGGAAATATAAATATAAAATTAGAAAGATATCAAATTTTGAAAATAACACATTTGTCAAATATTAAATTTGTCAGATATTAAATTTGTCAATTAAAAAATTGTAAGTTTTTCGGATAAAATTTGTCAGATATCAAGTTTGGGAAATATAAATATTGAAAGATATTGTCTAACATAATATTTTACAGATAAAAAGTTTCAAATCAAAAATTTGTAAAATATTGAAAACTATTGGAATAATTTTGAAGATATAAAATTAAATTTGTCTAATATAAAATTTGGGAGATGGGAAATTTAGAAGATAAAAAATGCGTCAAATATGAAATTTGGAATATCTAAAACTTATCAAATATAAAAATTAAATTTGGAAGATGTGAAACTTTTTGTTAAATTTACAAAATATTAAATTTGTTAAATAGCAAAATTGTCAAAAATAAAATTAGAAAGATAAAAAATCCATCGAATATAAAATTTGAAGAATACAAACATTTTCAAATTTAAAATTTATCAAATACAAAATTTATTAAATATAAAATGTTGTCCAATATACAATTTGGAAAATATAAGATTTGAAAGATATACAATGTTGAAGATAACAAATTAGTCAAATATATATTTTTTTCTTTTTCACTATAAAATTTGTTAAATATAAAAATTTTCTAATATAGAATTNAAAATTTATTAAATATAAAATGTTGTACAATAAACAATTTGGAAAATATAAGATTAGAAAGATATACAATTTTGAAGATAACAAATTAGTCAAATATATAATTTTTGTTTCTTCTAACTCACTATAAAATTTGTTAAATATACAAATTGTCCNCAAATTTAAAATTTATCAAATACAAAATTTATTAAATATAAAATGTTGTCCAATATACAATTTGGAAAATATAAGATTTGAAAGATATACAATGTTGAAGATAACAAATTAGTCAAATATATATTTTTTTCTTTTTCACTATAAAATTTGTTAAATATAAAAATTTTCTAATATAGAATTTGTAAAATATTAAATTTTGAAGATGTGAAACATTTTGACAAATTTATGAAATATAAATTTTGTTAAATAGCTAAATTGTAAAAAATAAAGATAACAAATTTGTCAAATATATAATTTTTACAATATAACATTTGAGAAATAAAATTTTTGTTAAATGTTTAATTTGTTATATTAAAATAAAGTAGTTGGTGTAGTTGCTACAATGTTTTCTGTAGTTTTTCCTACACAACGTCTAAGTAAAATAATATACCCACAAAAATAGAAAAAAATCTTTAATTTATAGAATAAATGTTTCTTTTATTCCTACATTTTATAGCTAACTTTTGGAGTAGAAGAAATGTCTACATAAATAAGTAAAACACTTACATTTGTGAAATGTAAAAAATTACATGAAAAATTCTTACAACACCCACAAAAGCAGGAAAAATACCTACGCTTAGTAATAAGAGAAATACCAAAATATTTGGGAGAAACTCCTAAATTTCAAATGACGTGGGTAAAATACTTAAAAATGTTTGAAAAATTCTTACTTGTTATTTTTGCCCACTTAAGAAGAAAAAATACATACGCAACCTCCTACACTTCAAATGGTGTGAGTAAAATTCCTACAAAAGTGGGGAAAATTCTTACTTGCTTTTTTTTAACTACTGAATTACACAGTCAAGATTTATAAAAATTTACCCACTCAAGTAGGATTTTTACCTAGAATATAATTTGCCTACGCTGGCTAGGAATTTGACTTATATGATGTGAGAGTGGCAAATCTACCATCAACGTTTATGAATCTCTTACATTTGCTTTCCGTGTAGCCCTCTTAGCTTCCACTCTGACGATTCTTAGTTCAAGCCTTAGTACATATGTTATAATTGTTCGTAAGAAATTTTCTTTCGTGAGAAGGATGTACTACCTGACGTCACCCTCGTCATTTCGATGTTTATGAAATAAAACATTTTCTTTAAATCGTATTCTTGTCTGCTAAACTTATCAGGTTATGGACTCAGGTATCGACGAAAGATATATAGTTCCATTTTTCTATGGGTCAGGATCTAATAACTGGAAGTTTCGCACGGAGGTTTATCTAGAGGATATTGAGTGTATCCAGTATGAAATCGAGGATTTTTGGTGCTGATGATTCGACGACTTTTAAGAAGCAGAGAGAAGACGTTTTTATTCAGAAAGATCTCCAACAGAATTTTTTGGAATTTGAGAAAACCATGATGGATCTAAGATCAACTGGAGCCAAAGTAGAGAATATGACGCAGCTTGACAATTACTTGTGACTTTGTCTAAGCCATTTGACACCGTTGTGACACCACTATAGACAAAGGACGTGTATAAGTTGTGCATTTGGTTTTTTACTTGAGAAAGCGAAATCTATTTTTGACTCGGGATTTGGAAAGGAAATGTGAGGTGAGGCTATTTTAGCCGCCACATACATTACAAACCGATTAATACTTTGAAAGATCCTATGGAAATGTCGATCGGTGTTAAGCCAAATATCAGAAACCTTCGGGTTTTCGGTAGTAAGTGTTATTGTTCCAGAACGAAATTTGATGAACGGTCTAAGCCTGGTTTGATGGTGGGTTAAACACAGAACGGCTACATGGTTTCGGATGCCGTATCGAGAAAGCACGAGATGTTAAATTTGATGAAAGTAGAACCAGCTGAATTCTACATCGCGTTTCTAAAATTTCGTGATATAGACTAAAAACGGACATTTCTAAAATTTAGCGGTATGAACACTTCGGTTAAGTTTCTAAAAACTAGCATAATAACTTTAAAACTTTTGTGTGCATTACTAAAGAATTGTATGAATCAATCCCAAATTAATCCATAAAAATTCTGAGAAAATAACCCAATTGGTTTATAATATTCAGCTCTGTTTTGATTGGTTCTATTATAATCTGTTGATCAGCTGATTATTTACTAGCACAATCTAGTAACATTTTATTTCAAAAGTCGATTGACTCCCAAAAAAAAAAGAGAATCTTAAATTCTTTCAAAAAAGTAGTTCACTTCCGATTAGATTCGCTTTCTAAAAAAATATATAATAAATAAAAAAATAATACAATTGAAGTTAAATGACCTGTGCAAGAGAAATATATTGCCACTTTAGACATATAGACTTTCACATATTGGAAGTTATTTTAGTTGAACAAAAAACACTATACTAGGGTGAGTTGAAGAACGTATGACTTTTTTATGTCAAGAATAAGTACACTAGGCCTTACAAACATTTTACAAGAACAAAAATATCATAAAGTGAGAGGGGAAGATTTGCTGAATGTACAGAATGAAATTTGACTTTTATTGGATTCAAGATATTGCCGAAAAATTTATGAGTTGTCTTGTAAGTGGGGTTGTTTTCAGAATAATTGCATAGACTGATGTGACAGACTTTTGGTCTGTTAGGGTCATTCTTCACGGTAATTGATTTCATATTGGAGAAATATGCTTTGTACGAGCCATAATGTTAAGAGTATTTAAGTGGAATTGGGATGGGTATGAATCCTAATCGAAAAGGAATAGAAGATTAATGTTAAGATAAGACGTGTCAGTATCAGTTAATACTACTTCAATCCGGCACATTCATCCAATAAAATTGAAAAAGTCTCAAGTGGTTTGATGAACAGAATGTCTGACATAATAAGTGTTGCCATTTTTATGATCAATATTTCTTTTAGAAATGTTGTACTTTTAAATATTGAAATTACAAAGTTTAGTTACCCTAAAAACTATTTTGCTTTAGTTTATAAAGCCCTTTAACTTCAAACTTTCACTATTCAATATTGAACCTCCAATATACTTTCCGTCTCAACTGCAGTCTTCAGTTGTTGCTATATAGTTTATAGATCTATAATGGCCATAAAATTTTATATGCACTTTTTGCTCTTTGTAACACTCTTCCTATTTGTTAAATAATATTTCGCCGGCCGGGCTAGGCCAGACCGTGGATGCAGTTGCTGCGCAGAGGGAACAGAAGAGAAGGCAACCAAATATACCATGCTCTGCTAATAATTTGCAATAATTTATACTTGATATTACATTACCAGTGCTCCAGTTAAGTCACTTTTACAATAGAGCATAAAAATGAAAATTTATAGAGTGTTGGTTAGTTCACTTCGAACACTTCCTTGGTCGTTCTCGAATTCATCTTTTCATCTATCTATCTACCGGCAAATTTAAGTACATTGTGTTAAGAGAAGAAACATGTAGACGAAATTTGAATCCTTTTCTTGATCTACCAATCTATTCCAATAATTCACATAATAAACCTCTTGTTACTGCACGATTTTTTAAAGGTACAAAACTTAGCTATTTTTGAGGGTAAAGGTTTTGTTTGTGGACGTTGGTTAAATCATACTTTTCTTAATATAAGAAACAAAATTTGAAATGAGTCGATTTAAAGTCCAATGCTAATCCCGAACATAGTCAAGTTTTCTTCGCTTCAGCTTTGATATTTAGCCAATCAAAATCAAGGAAATTGTATAAGCCAATGGGAATAATTCATTTTGCATTTGCTCTCTCTTTCGGTTAAACTTTCTTCTTTCTTACTCTCATGTGGTTTAAAATAGAAAAAGAAGCATTCCTTGGATGAAAGAGCCACCTGATGAACTTCAAATATCACTCATGTAATAAGAAATCAAAGCCAATAATGTAAATCATCCACATCACTGCCATCATACCCTAATATTCATCTTCTCTTTCATGATGTTACCATTATTGCTATTTGATTCATTCTTCACGAGGATTTCCTACAGCCTCTCTAGGTTATTTTCTGCAATTATAATCAGAAAATAATATAATTTTTTGTGCTATTACTCGATGCAAACGAGAAAATTGCCACATCATAAAGATGAAGGTGAGATCGGTACAGTGCGATGGTGTTGCAATACAATGCAAGCAATTGATGACTAGTTCATTTCATGTAGTTGTTTGGTAGGATTACACCGATTTGCAAAGTGGTTCTACTTTATTTCACATTTACTGTGAAGAAAGGAAATTCCGATTGGTCTACAAATGAATTCAATGGGAGATACGGATGGATCATATATGGTGATTTATTGGAAAGAAGGCGTGAAAAAGAGTTTAATGTTCAATATCTAATAAAATTATAACACGGTTTGGTGAAAAATTGCTAAGCTTGTTCCTCAGGTGCAGAAATGTGAAGGATCGTAATTCAAAGTTCTCATAGTTTATTGGGTCGGTTTGGTCGATCTTCTTTATTCATTAGATGGAGATATTTCAGAAAAAACTTGAGTGCCGTCTTTTGTTGTTATATATAATGAAGAAGGATCTTTCAATGATCAGTAAGAATTTTTAAAGTGAGTTTTTTATTTGATTTTAATAACACTTTTTGACTTTAAGGTTTTGAAGATTTACGAAACATGTATCTTAGAGAAGGCGAATGGTTTTCACAAAAATGAAGACAATTAGACCTGGAAAGTTAGTAACAGCAGATGTATGTGGTTTTTTGTTTTAGTCTTGTTCAATGATATCTTTACCAAGTTCAAGTATGGCTGCATGGCCAAACTCAAGTCAGATATCAAAGATGTTCTTAAATTCATGCTGAAATACTCTAAGGTGCAAACTTACTATATTCATGAGCTTTTGAGTAATAACGGAGGGGAATTTGACAATGAAGATGTCGGGAAGATATTGTAACAAGAAGTAATGGAGGCACAGAACGAGAAAACATGATAGCTATTTAAATAGCGAGGATATTCAAATACTCTAATAAAGATGTAACATTTCCAAGCGCAATTTGGGCGGAATCAGTGTCATCTGCCATATATATTGTGAACAGGACAGGAAAATCGAAGAAACCACCCATCAAGCACATTCGAGTTATTGGTTTTACTTGCTATATCCTTATCCACATAATCGCACAGACGAAAAATGAATATACAAAGCATTGAAAGGATATTTTGTAGCTTGTAGGGTATAGGAAGAATATTTATGAAAATAGGATAAGGAAGGTCCTTGGATTGGAAAGAGAAGATCACCTTCATCAAGAAGTAGCTAGAAGTTGTGGTTCTACCTTGAAATCAATCAGACTGAAATTTCATCAAGACTAATCAACATGCAAATGCACGAAATTCAATGTTTTGCAATGTAAATATGTTTAAACTCCTCTCTTAAAGGATTGTAAGTATATTGCCAACTCAGGGAAAGAAAAAGATGATCAGACTAGAAAGAAGACATCCACATTTCCATATAGTTTACAGTGATGCAGATTATGGAGGATTCACCAAAGCTTTCAACTTCAGCTGCGTTGATTGCAAACACTACTGAACAACAAAGGAAGTTATGTGGCTGAGAAGATCATTTGGAGAGCTTCAAGTAGACAACTCTGCTGCACTAAGATTAGCACAGAATCCTGAATTCGATCGAAGCACAAAGAATATAGCTATGCAAAACTTCTTCTTCTTGAAAAAGTTGTTGAAGGACAATTGAAGATTAAACAAATATGGAATGGAGAACGGGTTGCATTTTTTAGACGGATTCAGCTCTATCTCATAAGGCTAACGACAGAAGACCTCAGGAAAAGACAAGATAGGAATTAAAATATATGCGTATAAAATTAAAGTGAAAAGATTAAAATCTTTTCTATTTTTGTATCTTTTATAATTTTGTATTTACTTTTGAAAATGTTTTCAAAGATTTTCATGTTTCTAGTTTTTGTTGAAATAAAAATAACACTTTGTATGCGATTTTTGAAATATATTTTTTGACTCAGATATTGTTTTTAGTTTAGTTCAAAAATACAAAATAAATTCAAAAGTCTGTCTGAAATATATAAAAAAAAAATTCAATTTCTAAAATTTGTTAAATTAAGAGACTAGGACACAAAGAAGATATAATCGTCGTGTTTTATTTATATGGTTGTGGAATATCAAGAAATCTATCTTAGAAAAAAACAAAACCAACCAAGAAATCTCATTGTTTGTAAATATTTTTTTTTATTTTTAGATTTTTTAATTCATTTTTCTATAAAGTTCTTTCAAAAATACAAAGTAAAATTGAATTGGAATTTAGAATTGCAAACAAAATTGTGTAAATTATATTTTAAACAACACTTTGAATAGCTTTAAAAATAAACGTTTGTGTTAAAAATAAAAAAAAACTTGTTTTATATATTTAAAATTAAATACTTATCTTAGATTTTTTTTTTTTTTCAATATTCCATAAATCTTACTCTTGAATTTTTTAACTAATCAATATATATTTTGTAAATTTTACAATTCTNAGCTTTAAAAAAAAACTTTTGTGTTAAAAATAAAAAAAAACTTGTTTTATATATTTAAAATTAAATACTTATCTTAGATTTTTTTTTTTTTTCAATATTCCATAAATCTTACTCTTGAATTTTTTAACTAATCAATATATATTTTGTAAATTTTACAATTCTTAGAATTAAATATTTGTAAGGATTTTTTGAATGTAATTAATTATTTACAACAAAAACCTAAGCATTCTGCTTTTAATTTTTTTTAACATACCTGTTTTAAAGAAAATCTATTAAGACCTTCATAATAATAATGTCTCTTAAACTCAAAATTTAAAAATATTAATATTAAAGATAATCTAAATTTTCTTTAGAATTATTTACTCCATTATTTTGCTTTATGTTGATTGATATTCTCTGATTTCCTAAGTATAGCACAGGTTTTAAAGTTTTTTTGTATTTTTTAAATAAAAAACGCCTTTTTAAGCTATAAAAAACCTTTTATAAAATATATATTAATATTGTAATTTTTTTAAANTCTTCTAAACTCAAAATCTAAATATTTAAAAATAATATAAATTTTATTGTTGATTGAAATTCCCTGATTTCCTAAATATACCAGTGGTTATAAAAAAAGATTTGTTGTATTTTTTAAGACATAAAAAACCTTTTATAAAATATATATTAATATTGTAATTTTTTTAAACATTTGAATGATAATAATTTGATAAATTTTTTGTAGTTTAGTAATATATGTATATTTATTTAATATATTAAAAAATGTGTTGAATTAAACTAATAATTTAATTTATCCATGTTTAATTTAGTTTTAAAATTTTTAAAATATTACAAGAAATAATTGTTAGTATTTTTTAAATTTGATATTTATGAAATCAACAATCCATATTTTTCATTTCAATAATCATTAAATTGATGATGATGATATTTTTTATTTTAAATATTTTTAAAATATTAGAATTTTTTATATTTTTAAATTTTGATTATTATAAATTGAAAATAAATCAAATTTAAAAAATCTATATTTATTTTTGAACATTTTAATGTTAATTTTTTTAAAGTTTAATAATTATTATTACCCTATCAAGGTAACTAAAGAATTAATTAACTTTTATTTCTAATTTAAAAAAAAATCAATTTAGTATTATTTAATTCTTTGTTTCTAAATAATTCAAGTTGACAACTATGCTGCACTAGGATTAGTACAGAATCGTGAATTAAGTCGAAGGACAAATCATATAATTCTTCGTTCTTGAAAAAGTTGTTAAGGGACAATTGAAGATTAAACAAATATCGAATGGAGAACGGGTTGCAAATTTTTAGAAGGAAACAGCTCTATCTCTAATTTATAAGGAACCCACTGTCCTAATACCAACATCAATTTCGCTTAATTTAATACTCACTTATTAATTTCCTTCTAAAAATCATAGATCATAGAATCATATGATGTGATATAAGTCCTCACCTAGAAAGAAAAGAGAAGACAATTGTTAGTTACTAATAAGGTAAAGAAATATTTTCCTAGTTCAATCAATAAACATAAAACTGATAACGAGATAATAACTAACACTTGTCGTTATGTCCTTAACACACAAACACAGTCTGCTTATAGCAGGACTGCAGTAGGTAGTAAATTGTCCCAAAGTTGTAATCGTCTTTTTATATGATTCCAGAATATATATATATATATGACTTCTTTTACTATAATATAAGTGTATATGTTAAACTAGAAAAGTTTTTATACAAATCAAATGCGATGAGTTCTTAAACTTTTCCTACTTATTCCATATATATACATACCGTATATACCATATAGACAGTATAATCCTACCACCTCAACCTCTCTTCCTACCAATTAATTTCCGCATGTCATATACACTCCCTTCCTGCTTTCTATTGTTCTTGAAAACTAAAGGAAAAAACCCCTACTGCTCTCTCTTTCTCACATGAGAGTAATTCCTTCACATGTAATTAAGAAATCAAAACTTTGAATTACTCCTGTTCGTTCATGTGGTTGTATGCTGTTTACAACTGTTAGTTCGTTCATTCGTTCGTTCAGGTCTCCCCATGTACAAAAAAGAACGTAAGGAGCAAAGGTGTAATTACACAATTCCTTCTACCACTTTTGTTTCTTACTTTCCATTGCTCTTTGTTTTTATGATGAAAGTTACTGAACAACACAATTTATTATCAACATCATAGCATAACGTTGTTGTTTCTGAGTTGGGGTATCTTGCTCTGGCTGTGTTATTTTGATTGGACTGAGGTTCTTATCTTTGACTAAAGATTATTTTTTTGACAAAACATCTAAGGAAATAACTTTGAAACGGATAATATATTTTAGGTTATTGTTCGAGGAATGAATTGTTGTCTCATTTCCAGGGTTGGTCAGTGATGGTATTAATGTCTTCAATGATAATGGACTAGAGTTGAAGACACCTATANATAGGTTGTAAGCTACAAAAGGTAAGGTAAAAGGTATTGGAATGACTTCACATAGAAACGTTGATGNGGTTATTGTTCGAGGAATGAATTGTTGTCTCATTTCCAGGGTTGGTCAGTGATGGTATTAATGTCTTCAATGATAATGGACTAGAGTTGAAGACACCTATATGTTCCAAAATCCAATATAAATGAATGTATTGGAATGACTGGAACTTTGGAGCTAATNTGATGCATGTGAGTCGGTTAAATGCCTGGAAATCCTTAGATTGCTAGCTAAGCCGACAAAGGATCTATGCACCCAACAAGTGCGAACTGCAGAAAAGAATGTTCTCGAATATTCGCATATTTCTTCGAAAAGAAACACTGGTTGACTTGCTCGAATACTGGCATTATGGATTTTCGAAAGATGAGAGTAAGCGATTTATTGAGAGATTAAAAGAGGAATCGGGACATGAAATGTACACTTCAATGCTCAGGTCTGCACATAGTGCATTTATCGATTTATTATTGGAATGCACGTCACTTCTGCTCATCACACAAGCTGTTTATCAGCAGCACAAGTTTCCATCACAAACTCACCTACAAATGGCAGTGTTTTCGGCTTTGACAACTTCAGTGGCTCAAGGTGAAATCTAGAGAACCTTGTTTTGTTTCATGAGGGAATTGAGGTTGAGCCACAGTGATTCAACTCCTAGGTTAGTTGGTTTAGGTGGACAGTTGAATAGGTGAATGTCTTCGGTTGAGTTGTCTATTCGGGCTTTGTACGAGTTCATAGATGCTTACTGAGACCTGATCTGAGTTGAGATAGTGTAACTCTAGTGGATCATTGTAACTTTTTATCAGACAGATCAATGATGGCGAAACGTGGTCCAAGGACTCTATTTGAAGCGTATTGGCGTATGATGTTGGAATTGTATGATGTAAGATAATTAAGATGTGTTTTAGCGTCTCAAATCGAATATAGATAATTTTGATTTGCAGCTTTGGAGACCAAATTGTATAGAAATTAAAACAAGCTTTTAATTTTTAATTATGTAGACGTTTCGTCAATATATTTTGACTTCTTCAGTACTAATCAAACATAAAAGCATAAATTGATACAAAAATACATGATGTAAGGTAATTTTGATGACATCAGGTGGTATTGGTTGGTTCGTCCCTAGTTGATGGTTTTAGGAAGGCCGTGAGGTGGTAGAAGATATTAGAGAGAGAAGGTAGTAGAGATATCGGTGTATAGGAGCGCTCGAAGATTTTTTGGATTCATTAAAGGAATAATCTTACAAATCTTCCAAATACCCGAGACCTTCACACCGGTTATGCATAGGTTTAAGGTGGGCTTAGAGTTGGTGGATTTTATAACCACTGTGACTTCTGTTAGTGAGAAGACTAGATTAGTAGTGTGACACATTTGGCAAGATCTGTATTGTAAGTGATGGAATTTAATTTCCTCTTAAACTCAAAAGCTGCCCTTTTGATGGATGTTATTGGAATTCTTTGGGTATGTACCAATTGAGTTTACATTTGATTCTATGTTATGTTTTATTTTAAAATACATTTTCATATCTTCTTTCAACAACAACACAGGCTTTCTTCAAGTTATATGCATACTGTTTTTTTAAATGTCTGTTCCTACGAAGTTAGAATTGCTAGCTGCATCATTTTGCAATTAACTGGTATTGGAAAATTTAACGGAAGTTTTCTATGACAAGCTATCTCCAACATGAAGAGCTTAGGGACGCTTTATTAGGTATAGAAGGCGAAATCGAAGCTGATTTTATCGATTGAGCCTTTAAACTTCGTCCAGTCCTGTGAAACGGCAGCTGAGGTGTGGAAGGCATTGAAGACAACTTTCCAGAACAATGGCTTAACGAAGAAAGTTGGGTTTTTGAAGAAGCTGGTCAACTATGGAGGCTTTGAGGAGTATGTGTCCAAAATTATAAAATAGCGCAAAAGTTGAGAAACATTAATTGGAAGCTCGATGACGAATGGATTGAGATATTGATGCTTGCAGGCTTGTCAAGCACAAGCCATTGATAATGGTACCGAAAATTACAGCGGTATTCACATTACAACTGAGTCCATAAAGACGAAGCTGATTCAAGATTTTCAGCATGAATACACGAGGAAAGGATCTGCTGAAGCTGTTATTGCTTCTGCATCGTCGAAAAAGAATTTCAGGATAATGTCTCCTGTAGAGACAAAGACAAGGCTTCGAAGAAGAAATAATATGTCAACCAGAACCCAGTAAACAATTTCCTTTCTTTAAGTCTTCTTAAAGAAGTATTTTCGAAGAAAACAGATGTCTAAAAGAAGTCTTATTTCTTCGAAAAGTTACTTTAAGAAGTCTTAAAGAAGTTTGAATAAGTACTTTATTCGCGCTGAAATTGTCTAAAAGTGTTTTTATTAAAACTTCTTTAAGAAGGTTCTTTGAAAAGAATTCTTTAAGAAACACTAAATCGTTCCATTAGACAACCAATGATCTGGAGAGAGCTTACCTTTTAAGTAAACTTCTAGATGATTTTAAATTTTAAAAGGAGGTATATAAGATATTTTAAAATTGGTTTTTTATGACTGACTAGTGCGAAATGAGAGAGATATGAAGTAATACTGAGAGAAAAATTAAAACGAAAAATTTAAATCTTTGAAGAGTTACTTATATGAAAGTTGAAATATCCGGGAGGACTGGTTTCGCTTTTATTTGTTTTCAATATACCAATATACAAAAAGTCGATTTTCTCTAGTTTTGTGTAAGATATTTTAATTCTGAAAACAGAAAAATGATTCTTAAGACTCTTGAATTCAATATGAGCAAAACAAGAAATTATTTTTTCTTCTTTTGTTAGATTTCTTATAGACGACTTATTGTAGAATGATTTAAGAACTCTCAAACAATACTTTTCTAAGACGAGAAGTCTTCTTTCTTCTTTTCTAAGAAAAGAACAAAATAAGAAGAGTTAAGACTTCTTAAAGAAATTGTGTGTTTACTGGGAAACGTCATCTTTCAGGAATTTCCAGCCAATTGACTTAGGAGAGACTATTTTTGGAGCGCAAGAATCAGAAGCAAAATGTCATGAGGGGAGCCGAGCGTCGAAAGTCTTGGAGATTAAGCATTCAGATATGTGCGGTCCCATGATAAAAGATCCTGAGAGTTTTTTGTAGGTTTTTGAGGATGGAGATGAAAACAAAAGTGAGACTTCATCAAACACTGAAAATCTCGATGATACACACGCTACACACGATTATGGCAATGAGGATGATATATATTCAAGAAGATATCACAGCACTAACTTTACAACAAAACAAGTGAAGAGCCGAGACAACCCATGAAAGGGTTCTGAGATCTAGGCTTATACGAAGATACACTAAATTAAAGACATACAAGATATTCATAAAAGCAATTCTGATTTATGGGGAGGGATCATTGAGAGGAAAGTTCTGCGATTGATTTATTGACCAAGAATTCTATCAGCTATATAAGGACACCAGTATCACTCACATCAAGGCCATGCAAATACCGTATGAGGACCATCATAGAAAAAAAACTTTAATTCTTGATGGAATAAGAAGACGTGGTCGGTGGGTGAACTGGTTAGAAGAAGAGCTAACTTCGAAGGACTTCCTTAACTAAAGTCCCAGAGAGCTGTAGACATACATCACATATACATGCCTGACAAAGCTTACTACTCTTTTCTAATCAATTTCAATATAACCGTCAAAACTGTATCCCAGCAAGTTTGTTCTCTTTTACTAGAAACAAAAAGTAAAGGGTTGTCCTTGCTGGTGAAATAAACATCAATCTCCATCAGTTACACCCAAACGATTCTGATGACAAATGATGTTTATAAAGTTGCACAAGACCTTTCTAAAAGAAAGCAACCATGCACTTGATTCCTTTTTTCAACCTCTAACATAAAGAAATCAAGTATAACATAAGGAGGGTAAAATAGAAAACTCCTTTAGAACGGACGATCAAATATGAATGCCATACAGCGTCAATATAAACAATAAACAGCTGGCTGCTCACTAAGCAGTTAAACAGTAGACTACGAGCAAACAGGGGACTACAATTAAAAGGAATAAGGAAACACGAGAACAGAGCAGAGCTTTTATTTTCTTTCGTTCTTATCCTGTTTCTATGATTTCACTCTTCCTTTCCCCAGCAAAAAGGATAATCTTTTTTATGTTTATATTTTTTACCTGCTGTGATTTCGGGGCTGGTTTGGTGGATGGTGCGGGTTGCCGGTATTCTTGTATAGCCACAAGCAAAGCATGAATCCATTAAGGAGATTTTCCATAATTTTTTATAGGTTTTTGGTTTTTTATGTGGAAGAATTTTTATTGTTCCTTCAGGGATAATGAATGGATGGATATTCAAATGTACTAAGAAAGAACGGAAAGAGTGTTAGATATCACACAATCTTAATCCTCTTTGAACGTGTAATGTTGTAGGTGGGGAATTATATATATTCAAATGTACAAAGGGAGTTCGTGGGACATGTCCATTATATAGATGAACTGAACAGGTGACGTGGCTGCTCGTAGTTTGTTTCGAAGTTTTTTTGATTAGTTTATTTTTATATTTGGTGTTAAGAGACAGTTTTCGAGTTTGGAATAAGGTGTACTGGGGATGACTTGGTATAATAATAGTTATTTTTTGTTATTATTATTATTCTTTTGAGGGTCATTGGTATAAGATGAGTTTTACGATAAAATTTAATTTTAAATACTATGGGTTTCAGACCTACATCTACAAGTAATGGGCTTTAATTCCGTGTTCGGTTCTGTCTTACTAAAGTTATTTTTAACACCGAAATGAAAATGAAAAGAATGCTAAAAGTATTTATTTTAATGTGATGTATTTACACTCTAACATTTTTAGTGACAGTGGTGGACAAATTTCAACCGGCTGACGACTAGCACGCTTTATTTTGATTCACGGCTGACATATCTAGGGGGGTTCACTCTTATATCTTCTTTTAGGAACCATTTTAGAAATGGAGCTTAAAATGAAATAGTATCTCAGCATTATTTTTGAAAATTAAATGTTATAAAAATTTACATAATGGATGAAAAATATTATTTTAAAAATATTTTAAAATTAAGTAATGAATCAAATGTTATCCAGGGTGAAGCAGTTATATTAAGGAATATTTGGTTCTTAAGTTGTCTGGCTTGCTCTAAATAGAGGAAGCTGTATAATACACTCAAATAAATATTACTAAATTTTACTGGATAGATAAATTTGCTCACTAAAATTCAACAAAGTGCAACTAATACGAGCATTATGGGCAAATTATTATTTTATCTATGCCTAGTGTGTGGAGTCTCAGTAGGATACCGCCTATAGACAAGAAAGACTGAAAAACTACCTAGGCATTAGTGTGCTCAATGTTGAGTATAATATTGTATCTGGTATCTTATATGTGCTCCTGAAACCTTTCCTCGAAAGCATCATTGAAGAATATCAATGTGGTTTCAGACCCGGAAAGTCTTACTACCTCTGATCAGACTGCAGCAGCAAATACTTGAGAAGACCCATTCATTTCAGATTGAGCTTAGATTAAGCGTACGATACTATTATAAGAGGCGAGTTATATGAAGAAGCTGGGAGTCCATACAGAAAGCTCATCTTACTTTATCGAGCACCAAGAGTGTTTAACATCTATCTGAAAGTCATAGTATGAAAGCCGATACTCAAACATCAATTAACGGAGATGCGGATGATATTGGTATAGTTTTCCGAATTGTAGAAGATCTGCAAAGAAACTATACGAATATCTGTAATTTAGCCGAAGACTAAACTTAGAGAAAACAAAGCACACGAAATCGAGCAGAAACAGCTAACAGTCTTCTGATCTCAAAATTGGAGCTCATTAATTCGAAGTAGTCACTTATTTGGGAAGCTCTAGCAATCGACAATGACATCATTTGAATTTTGCTTGCCAATCGCACACTTTATGGTGTCCCGGATTCTCACTAAACTAAACTGAAGATCTACAAAACACTCATAATACCAGTTCTGATGGATGGGACCGAATCGTGGATATTGTCAGAATCAGCGGGATTTGAAAAGAATTAAGTACCTACCTATATCAGTTTTATAAGGACACCAGCATGCGATGGCTGGGACACAGCGTGCATGACAAGGCTCTACCGAAAATCGCTTTCACTCTTCGCGATTGAAAGCGAAGGCGAGGTAGGCAAAGACTTCCGTGACTACTTATAAGAGGAGCTAAAATTGAAAAGCGTCAGCAACTGGAGGACAACATCTGTGAACCGATCAATTGTTGGGAAGATTGTGAATCTACGGAGCAGTTCATGTGTGTACCCTACATATTTTCAATGTACTGCTACTACTACTACTGTAGGATATATTTCAAATGTAATATTTTTTTACATATTTAATTTCATAAATTTTCTTCACATGAAATAAGTATGCTACACATTTTAATGATCAGGAAAATACATATTGTATTGAGTGAGTTGCATATTTTATATGTTGTGCAGTACATATTCTGTTCATGCTGCATATTTTTTATCAATGAATATTTACACATTTTTATTGTAGTCAACATTGCACATATTTAAATGAGTAACTTACACACCGAAATATGTAGCCTTCACAATAAATGCGTGTTGAGAACTGATAGAAATATTGTGTATGGCACATATTTTATATGAGTCTTACGTATTTAATAAGTGCTTTACGTATTTATTATGTATTTTATTTCTACCTATTTTTGAATGTGTATAGTACATATTCCTTGTAAAGGTTACATATTTTAAAATGTGCAACACACATTAAGAAAATATTTTTTTTATCAGTGTATGTATAGATAAATTAAAAAAAATACAATTGTGAAAGGTTCTTTTCACAAAGGCAACTTCTCAGGACACTCAACTTTCCGTAAAAACCCCAAAACCTCTATTTCCCTATTTTACATACACTTTTAACTCTCGAAACCTTCATGTCATCACCCTTCAACATAATAACTAGTCCAAGATCGTAGGTAGCAGTTGCGACATAAACAATACCAACTTCCATATATAATAATGACTTACGACATTACATCAACCCAACCATATTTTACATAGCAGCTGCATTGAACAATAACGCTTCAAAAGACGTGAAACCAGAAACAAAAGACCACAGAAAAACCACTGATTGTCTAGAAAAAAGGATGGCGATGGAAAGAAGATGAAGTATATCATCCAAAGGAAATCATGATTCATAAAAATGTTAATGAATGTATAACTCAATATATCCGGGAATAAAATTTTGAATACTATGGAGACGCTATGAAAGACAATATCATTTGGATGGTGTGGAAAGGCAGATAGATCTTGATGTCGTGGACCTGAGGCGATTTTCTTGAGATTTTTCCCTCTAAATGCAAACTACTTATCATATAAAAAGTCTTTCGCCTTTTTCTTGTTAAGCTTTCTTTATTTTTTTTGTCCTCTTCTTTTTTGTTCCCAGACTGAAAAGGATAGAAGTGTCATATTATGGTAATCTTCATCTCATATCCTTGAGAGCTGAATGTAAAAGCATAAAAAAACGTTTGCATAAGTTTCTTTTCGTTGTTGGTTGATGATGTTGCTTTGCCTTTCCTTTGTTTTTAAATACAAATTCTTGGTTGGGTGGAAATAAGCAATTTAGCTACACAGAAACTATGATGCTAGTGAGTCCTTAAAAATTTTATATGAATATGGTAATTTTTTTCTGTTTTTTCGAATTTGTGTATACCGTATATACCTTTCTTTTATAGGATCGTAAAACGTTAATAGGAATCTTGAATAAGAATTTTGGGAATTTCTGATGATGGTTTTATTAAGCACTTGATCATCAGTTTTTGGGGTAATGGCTTTTTTGTCTTACGTATATTTATTGTTAGGGGATTTTTTTTTATAAAACAATTCAAATTCCTCTCAAAATAATTTATAACTCCTATCCAAATTCGATTACCCACAGACGAAAAATACATAACTCTTGTTCTTTCACTTAAGACTTGAACGCAAAAATCTCATAACTTTAATGGAGCCATCAAACACAATGTGGCTCCAATTCAAACCATTTTTCTTCCTCAATCTCAATAACTCATAAAAATTACCCTTGCTTCCGTAACAGAACCCCTAAAATATCACCATTTGGCGAATATTGCTGGCAATATCCAACAGAGTATATTATGTCATTAAAGGAATTACAAACAACATACAACAACCACCACTCAAAATCCAATATTTATCGCCATCAATATGACATAGGTAGTTAATTTAATGGACGAAATCGACATCAATAGAGAAGAAGAGAACCCTTTTTTTTAGGCGAATTGTACAGTCATGTCAAGACTAAGCAGCAGACAATTTGTCCTTTCGTGTGATCGAACAACTATATAATCAGAAGCAGATGTAGTGTAAAATTTGAAATAAAAAGTTAATGGAGCCTACATAATGTGTACCTTGCGTTTCTGCCATGTTACTTCTTTCAGAATCCTTTTCTGTTTATCGGACAGACAGACTATGGGGTGAATTTTGTTCATTAGTGATTAGTTTTTGGATTTCATGGAAATGGAAATTATGTCGAGAGTTTCATATTTTATTTCTTATGTTATNCGTTTCTGCCATGTTACTTCTTTCAGAATCCTTTTCTGTTTATCGGACAGACAGACTATGGGGTGAATTTTGTTCATTAGTGATTAGTTTTTGGATTTCATGGAAATGGAAATTATGTCGAGAGTTTCATATTTTATTTCTTATGTTTAATGTATGTATATCACAGGAATGTGGCTTACAGTTAACGGCGATGGAAGGGCTTATCTCGACCCTGCTGTCAATCTGGTGGTGAGCCAAAATAAGCACTCTTATAGCCATCAAGGAACTTAGTCTATCGATTTTTTCGGCTCGACTGAAGTCAACTTGACGTCGTCGTGTTCGACTCAACTCGGCTTAATTTCCAAGTCGAAAGTCGACTGGAAAATCGGCTTGCAAAAATATGTAAGCCGAATTATGAAGTCGACTTGCAAGTTTAAAAATGCGATCTTTTTAAATTTAAGCTGCCGGGCGGCATGTCTGATTTTCGACTGTTATTGACTTCGTCTTATTTTTCGACTCGGCTAAGTACCCTGATAGCCATAACCTTGTTGAACTGAGCCTAGATTTTACTAACAGCCGGCTTGAAGGCAGGCTTCTAATGCGAAGATTGTTTGGCAGGAGTTGTAATCTGTTTTCGAAGATAAGGGTATTACAAGGCTCTTACGGAAGCTAATCACTACTAAACGAGCGCAAACCGAGGTTGTCTAGAATGCTAAATGTTACAAATTGGAGACATTACAAGAATAAATGTCAAAAGAAATCGGTGTTCATTACATGTTTGTTTTCGTCGTTAAATCNCTGTTTTCGAAGATAAGGGTATTACAAGGCTCTTACGGAAGCTAATCACTACTAAACGAGCGCAAACCGAGGTTGTCTAGAATGCTAAATGTNTGGAGATGTTTGCAATACTTATCTGAATTATTATCTTAACAAAAAATATATATAATGAAATAGTGCAGAATTATTCACCAAGTTACAGTTCCATATACATTGGAATGGCAATGCCGAGAGAATGAACCGGAGTTTCATGGAAACGTTTGCANGAATAAATGTCAAAAGAAATCGGTGTTCATTACATGTTTGTTTTCGTCGTTAAATCTATCAAAGAATGAATGGCTGATTGATTCGGGGGATTCAGTTCATAAGAGTTCTCGGAATGTATGATTGTAAATTACGATAGCTTGAAAGTAGAAGATTGGCATTTGCCTAAATGTTGAGAAGGAAACCAAGAGATTCTAGAAAGAGGTGTACTGTACATTCCGGGTTTATATTGCAACTTGATGTCTGTGAGTGAATTGTTTTTTTCAATGATGGAAGTGTATAATTCGAATACATGGCACAATCCAAGAATCTGAAGCAGGACTCTGCCATAGGCCTGTGTTTCAAGGAAAGGTTTGCAAATGCAAAGTTACAGTTGTATATACACTGGAATGGCAATGCCGAGAGAGCATTCAAAAGCTTAGCGTCTGTACGATCCAGGCAAGAAATCGATTGTCTTCAGTAGTAATGTGATTTTCTTCGAGGTCGAAAAGAGTTCAGCTGAAGAATACAACGTTTTCGGAAGTAGTTGCACCTATTCAAGAGTCTAGAATGTTGAAAATGAAAAGGATGTGGATGGAAATATTTCAAGTGACGGGGATTTATTCGATGCTGCGGCGGACGAAAATGAACCAGAATTGTCTTGGAAATCCTTCGAGGTATGTAGCGAATTTGGTTTCTAAATCGCGTGGAGAGCCTACATCTTTAGAAGCTATTCACGAAGAGTTTGCATAACTTTGTAAAAACAAGACATGGGAAGCTGCACAGTATCCTGATGGTAAGAAACCTCTGAAATGTAAATGGATTTTCCGAAAAAAATACAACAAGAAAGGAGAGGTCGTAGAAAAGCGCCCTTGATACAAGGGAAAAGAGTCCATCTATATTTCGAAAGGACTTCGAAAACACGTCAAATAAAATAATTAGTTTCTGCGAATCAGACTACGCTGGTGACTTAGACGAGAGAAAGTCTGTCTCTGGATTTGTTTTACAGGCAGCTCCATGATGTGTATCTTGGAAGTCGAAAATCTTGTCATAATTTATTGAAGGATTGGCTGATATCTTCATGAAGCCCCGCTGGCAAGAGTTCGTTTTGAGATGTTAATGTACTGGGTAGGACATATTTTCCTACATATATTCCTATATTTCGTTTGAAGAGTATTCTACAGTACATACTTTTGTCACTGGGTTAACTACTTGATTTGTGCTGTGCATATTCTGTCGTTAAACATTTACACATTTGAATTGTTGTTTATATTCCACATATTTCCATAAGTAACTTACACAAGGAAATATGTAGTGTACGCAATAAATGTGTGTTGAGAACTGATCAAAAAAATATGTATGGTACATATATTTGTCTCTGGTCACGCTTTCAAGTTAAAACTATTTTTATTTGTTTTAATGTTTAATGCTGAGGATTTTGTTGTGCATAGCTTTTACTTTCATTTTTTTTAAATGTGATGTTATTTGAGATTTTCTATTTTCTGAGATACTTAAAGCTATTTTTAATGTGTTATTTCAAGATTTTTTTTTTTACATTTATTTATTTTTTGTGCTTTTTATAATTGTTTTCTTCATTATTAAGAGTTCGAGAATTAAAAACAAATTGTTATTCTATTATTATGTTTTGTTTATTATACAGTTTTGTAGTATATTTATTATCTACTGTTTTTCTGTAGCTTTTTCTTTCTTTCTTGTACTTATTCTAGAATAATGTTTTATGTTCACTGATTTTTTTCGAATTCTTCTTTTCTTTTACTTTGTGGGGGTATTGTTTTGTTGATGGATTTTGTTGTTGTTGATATTTAGCTAATTTTTATATTTTATTATAGAGTATTTATTATTCTCGTATTTCTTAAATTGTTTTTTTTTTATTACTCTATATTTTCTTCAATTGTAAAGTAGCTTTTTCTTGCACTGATAAGGTGTATATTAGACGCCGGAAAGTTTTCCTGTCTATATTTGTCT
This sequence comes from Megaselia abdita, assembly GCA_001015175.1. Taxonomy (NCBI): domain Eukaryota; kingdom Metazoa; phylum Arthropoda; class Insecta; order Diptera; family Phoridae; genus Megaselia; species Megaselia abdita. The sequence continues at coordinate 21,209 of JXPG01001881.1, read as the reverse complement.
ATGCTTCAAGTGTAATTCAAAACATTTTTTAAATCAAATTTTAGAAAACTTTCACAAAAAAAAAAAACCTCATTAAAGAGCCTGCTTTGGTCGAACAGCTGACAAATTTCAAAACAACATATGTGTGATTGACCGCATGTCTGGGTACAGTATGACACAAAAAATAGCCTGGCGATAAAATTCTACACCTAGTTATCGTCGAACTGAAAGCTTAACGTTAACAAGGACTCAACAGCAATGAACAGACCCTTTGAAAACCACTGTGCGCCATCGTTTCCATTCCACTACACGTATTCATCATACTTATTGTTGTTATTAATGCCAATGGAACCTGATTTCATCCTTCTTTGTGACCGGCTAGTTGAAGAGGCAGCTAGTGAAAAAATGTCATCTGGCGTTTTGACACAATACATTGAAAAACATGTTTTTAAGTGGTTCTCTCTCAGCTCTCCAGGCTACACGATAATGGTAATTGTAATAGTTAGTGGATGGTAGTAGTTGAGTAGTTTGAAACTATTAATTTACTTTTATTTTTTACTTCACGCAATGAAAATTTATTGTCTGTTCTGTGTATGTTTTTTTTCGTGGTTTTCACTCATTCTCTCCAGTACGTGTATTCGATGTAATTATGGTAATTTAGTAGTTATTTTTACATAAGGGACAAGGGATATAACTTCGGTTGATGAGAATTAAGTAGTTGGGTCAGTCAGTTTGGTAGGTAGATTGAATATAATAATGACACTGGATATTTACCATACCATTACTGCTGCAAAACTCCTCTCCTTCTCCAGCAAAACCTGCATATTGCCAATTTAAATGTTTTTGCAATTAGGTCGACACAATCGATAACATTATGTAGACTATTATTAAAGTGGTAATAGAACGTGTAGTTACTTTGTTGTGAGGGTAATTGAGGAAAACCATGACTATTAGACATGGTATAAAGAAGTGCTCTTACTCTCTTGTTTTGTGGTGAGGAAATTGATTTTCTATGATGTTTGAATGATATTGTGTGTTGTTTGTAGGTCTTGATTTTTAAAGAGCCTTTTGCTTTAAAGGAACAGGAAGTCGAAGTTTATATTCATTGATGGATATAATATTTTCACTCATTATCAATGAGACGATAGTAACGAAATTGATTAATGGTATATAGCAAGAACGATAAAGGATGTATACCAAAATGTTTGCGATGAATTTAAAACTTAATTGTTGTTTTAGACTCAAACTCGTAGACCCCTGATATTAGCCTATCTCTTTACGATTTGCAGTGATTTTTCTACTAACTTTCTTAAAGCATTGGGGTCAATTCCTCTTACTACTAATGCTAAGTCATCATAGTACATCCAATGATAAGGGCACCTCTTTCTTGCAATTTAGCTAGGATCTCTTCAACTACTAGAAGAACACAGTAGATATGATATTATTATGCTCTACTAATTGGATCCTGCTATCTCAGCGCAATTACTAATCTACTAGTTAGCATTCTCTTCTTCTTCTTCTTCTTTTCAAAAGCGGCTATAATAGTCGGTGGTGACGTTATTAAACGCACCTTCTATGTCTTCTAGGTACTTGTATGTAGACTGATAGACAATAGACTGGCTAGTTATCCAAATATTTTGAAACTGTGTCAGGAGTTGAACATAATTTTAACGAATTTACATGATGTACTTGGGGGTGTGGTTACCATTGATAGGATCAACATGAGATTACTGCTGATGACATAGTTATTATAGCTGACAAACAAAATGTGTTTCATTTTATAATAAACAAGCTGGACAAAATGTGGGGATAGTACAATGTCGGTTAATCTTAACAAGTCTAAAATTATCTTCTTCAGAAAAGGTGGAAGGTTGAGTCCTCAAGAGAAATGGATGTTTAATAGCTCTGAGGTTGAAATTGTTAAGACCTGTATTTATCTTGGAGTTAAATCATCTACAAATATACGGATGGGAACCTGGTATGTCCGTACACTACTACGACCGGAGGTGAAGATCGAGCTACTACCATAACTCGTTACAACGTCGGCAATACAGCAGGTCAGACGAGAAGAACGCGGAGACCCAGAAGTACAACCTCCTAAATCAATTCTCAATCATTTGAGAATTTTGTGGACTATGACAACGCCAAGCGAGTGGAGCCTGAGTATCATAACACCCATATTCAAGAAAGGCGATAAGAAGGACTGCAAGAACTATCATCAGTGTACTTAATTGGGCATACAAGATCCTGTAGTTCATTCTATGTGAGCTCCCGAAACAACATCTCAACAACATCATCGGAGATTTTCCTTCCCATGAAACCCATATTGGAAAAGACCAGAGAATTCGATACTCATCATTTTTTTATCGATTGTTAACAGGCTTACGACTGCATTATCCTGCAATGATGGAACTGGGATTCCATAAGAGACTCATCCTACTATGTCAGATGACCCTAGCAGAGACGAAAAGTGCAGTTCGATTAAAAAAGAAAGCGTCGGAAGCTTTTAACATCACACAAGGTTTTCCTGTTTAATTTATGCCTGGAAATCATTGTTCGAAGAGCTAACATCAGATCATCCAGCAGCTTAAATAACCAAGTCTGTCCAACTTTTAGCGTATGCAGATGACATTGACATAGTCACAAGAAAAGTAGAGGATCTGAAGACAAGCTACAACAACATCAGTAGACATGCTACATCAATATACCTCACAGTGAATATCGAGAAGACCAAATATACGAAATCGAGTAGAAACCAAGCTGAGATCACCAGACATCACCATTGCCACTGACAAGTTTGAGTCACTAAAGGATTTCACGTGTCTTGGATCTTCTTTAACACTCAAAACAATTTCACTCAAGATATCAAAGGAGAATCATGCTTGCTAATCGAACTCTGTTTGGCCTAAGTAGGGTGTTAACATCGAGATACATCCGGCGAAGCACTAAACTAAACATCTACAGGACTCTTATTACACCTGTTCTGATATATGGGACTGAATCGTGGGCATTATCAGAATCAGGCAAAAAGCTTCTGAAGAATTAATAGGAAAATTATTTCTACAAAGAATATAATACCATACACGATTGATAACAGTGAATATTAGGTTCATCGTGAAAACATGATGTGACATTTTTGAACTGAACACTAAAGCAGGTTCAGTATCGGAGCAGATGAAAGAAGTTTATTCATTCAAATTTGGTGTGATAAACAGGAACACAAAATCTTTGTAAGCTTTCTGCAGAAACTTAAGCAAAATCTGTTAACTAGTATTATTTAAATCCGGCTATCTTAGATATTCTCTAGAGTAACTGTGTGCTTGCTAGATTAATTTTCAGAGTCGGTTTTCTTTAAAAGCTTTCAAATTTGAAAATTATTGATAAATGAATTTGATGAAATTATGTTTCTTGTATTTTTCCTTTCCTTACATAACATGCAACCTTCGAAATAAAAGCATTATAAAAATAGCAAATACATTGAATATAATGAGTTACACAATTTATCTATTACTACCTCCAAAAATACCCACAATGATTAAAAACTAAAAGATACAAAAAAACATCCAAATTACAGTAATCCCTCATCATTCTGTTTGACACGTTTTACTTCCGCTCGAAAGCTCTCATTCCGAAAATATCTCGTGACAACCTGTTAATTTGGAACGAAAAAAAATCAGAATCTTTTCCTCCCAGCAGCTACGGCACGAACAAATAAAATTAAAACAAATTTGCGAACACAATTTAAATAAAACTCCTACCTCATCTGCCATCCAAACATCATCAACCCACAGCATACAAATTGAAAAACCATACAAAAAAGAACCTTCATTACAATACATGAAATTCCCCCGACAGCGACATAAATAATCAATTGAACCTAAATTTTTTTTGTATATTTTTCCTTTCAATTTCAATTTGTTTCATTCCATTCACAAAGAATTCAAGCAGAATCTGGAAGCATAATGATCGACAAAAATTTAAGTTTCACACCATAGATACATTCATGTATCTAATAGATACATTTTTTTGGGGATAAATTTGTAATGTTATTCAATTCCCATTCACACACGTATATAGCCGCAGCCAACCAACCAGTCAGTCAGGCATATTACCCTCATTTTTCGATGTGATAACACAAAAGGTCCCGCCACCACTACACTTCTTCCCCAGTAAACTGATGAATATTTTATGAAGCCTAAATGGCAGCTAAATAGTCTGAACAGTAACTTTTTGAAATCACTAGAATTGACATTTTCCTCGGTCTCCCTCTCTTGTAAGGAAGGAAGAAAAACAACAAGGAGTCATAGACGGCTGGTTGGTTGGATGGGTACGTTGTCATGACAGGGATATCTATCTGTGTAGACGGAGGAGCCATACCTTCATATACGTTACATATAATCGTTTTAAGTATGAGATGCTTTTAGCTACCTAATGTATAATCATACGTGAAACGTGCTAGACTATAAAGATGAAAAAATGATTGCTTGTCTTTTGTTAAAGTGTTGATAAGAACTTGAAGTACACATCTGAGAGACTTTAATTCACCTTTCATTTATATATACATACGATATATACGACATACCTAGTCATTATCAGTCAGGTTGTGGATTTAAAAGCCGCATATGAATGTGAAATGAATTCTGATTTTTTTGCACGACTTCGACGACGTTATTGAAGGAAAGGATTTCGTGGTATCGGGAATCATGATATATTCAAAGTGGAAAAAAGCACGATTCTCGATGATATTGGTGATAGAGCATGATGTTCTTTTTCCTCCTCCTTTTTTTTTTTTGTAAAGATGATTTTGGAAGCAAAAGATTGCGATATTTATACGGGGTCACTTTGCTTTGAATTTAAGATTGAAATTATATTAAATTTTTGTCTTTATTTTTTAAGTTTAAGGGCGGAGGTTAAAGTTCATGGTAAGGTATTATTTGTTCTCATGTTTGGTATTTTATGGATAAATAGGGGAGAGACAAGGTAATGTAAGGCTCAATCGATATCTATCAATGTCATCAGAGGAAAATCAAACCACACCAGCACTATTTGTGCTTATGCCCTTACTAATGAGGCCAAGGACACCTTCTTCGACCAACTAGGCAAAGCCTACTCCAAACTTCCTTCGTATGATTTGGACAAAAAAGGAAAGAAAGACATCTACATAGGTACGATATTGAGACACAACTCACACAAAAACATCAACGCCTATGGACAAAGGTTTGAAGGCTTTTCAACATCCAAGAGTTCAGAAATAAAAAGATCTTACTTTTCTTCCCTGAAAGTGAATCTGCAATCATGGAACCACTTCATGGATACACGTCTTACATCAAGTATCACCTATATCAGATCTATGAAAGGAGCACATATCGGCTCTGCAGATCATAACCTCGTGCGAACCAACATACATTTTAAACTATCGTCTGAAAGGCAACAACGATCATAAGAACCTACAGGCAAATAGCCGATCACTCAAAACGACTTTTAGATGACTTGGCGGGTTTGAAGAAAAAGCGCTTTGAAAATCAGAGCTAGAATATATGAGGGATAGAAACTTATATCTTGTAAGTTCTATCAAAACGTTTCAAGGGGTTTCACACAGCTGACAACATGTAAGGACAAGAATTTAACGTTATTAATTAGCAAACATTAAGCCCTCAAGTGATGGGAAGAACCAAAAGCAACTGCAATCCAAAACGCCGATGAAGTCACCATTTCAGAGGTAGACTCAGCTTTCCGCAGAGGTTAAAGAACAAAAAGAACTAAGATTAAACTGTGACACTGTGGAAAACATCAGAGCCTTCTTTCAACGACGCTTTCAACAAGCTGCTTCTGAAGATCAGTGAAAACAGCATTGAGATGCCAGAAGAGTAAACATTAGCATCATCGTCCCTGGTTTTAAGAAAGATAAAAGAGTGATTGCTTTACGGTGCCTACAAGATCCTAGCTTCTGTTATTGCTGAGAGCCCGCGTCATACGCACGGTCGGTCCTTATCAATGCGGTTTCATGACAAAAAGTCGACCACATATCAGCTTTTCACACTCAGACAGACCACATGACACCGCGGAACACATAAAATTAAGTCAGAGCCGCTGGAGAAACCTCAAGGAAGTTTCAAACTATGAGGGGTTTTTTTCAACATCCCTCTTTTGCTTTTGGTTGCATCGAATATCAAAACCTACAACATAATCTATAGCAAATCTATTAAAATGTTTGGATATACCGATGACTTGGGCGTAATAGTGAGGAAAATATCAGACGTCAAAATCATATTCCTTGCAATTGAGAGGTAAGCGAATTCAGTAGGTCTACGAGTAAATGCAGAAAATCATCAGTGTAGAAGTAAAGCGAAGGATAATTTTGGCTAACATATGCCTCTCCTATCCTATATAGAGCATATCCTGAATAGGGTATTATAGTCGGCTTAGCTGTCCAAGAAGACCAAGATTAAGCTTTACGATATCTCTTCTCGTTTTACCAGTACTCCTGACTGGAGCAGAATGCTGGAATTTAACATCGTAAGACGAAACAGTTCTCTCTGTATTTGAGGTAAAGCTGCTTCGAATTATATGCGGTGCATTATGTGTGGAAGGTCAATACAGAATACGTTACATACACGAGTTATACCATTTATTTAACCATTCAAATACAGTTGAGAAGGCACGACATGTAGCGAGGTTGGACGACAACGGTCAAGACCAAAGAGTATTCTTAATACAACCAGATAACCAGATAGTATACGTAAAAGAGGATGAAAGCGATTGGTAGACCTTGTTAAACAAGAAACTATAAGGAGAAAGCAAGAACAAAAGCCAGAAACTGAAACTCCATGCACAACAATACCCATGATCATATCTGAATAAATTATAAAAACTTATGTTATTTCATCAAAGCCGTAACTCAAGAATTCATACATAACGCCACTCTTCTTTTAATCCTACAAAAAGAAGCCTACGACCCATTTCAATCTCTAATGAGACTATCCTTCACATTTGGTCAAATTCGTCTAATCCAGGTTGATTGATAAATAACAGACACACAGATATGACCAACTAATTTTGATTGATAGATAAGTTATACTTACTCACACATCACATTAAAAGCTTTAGGCAAACTATATTAAACCAAAATATTACCTGGAAAAAAAGAAAAAATATTGTATTAATTATAATTACAATACAAAACAATTATTAAAAAACATAAAGTCTCAGAAATTAACATTTAAGATAACGAAAAATGTAAAACCAAAAAAATCACCCTCAAATGTCAAGCAGTGAAAAGATTAAGCAAAAATTCCTAAGTCAGCATTTATTTCATTCAGTCACTTTCTTGTATTAGGAGAAGCGTTACCATTCCATTCTCAGAGGACGTAAAGATTTTCTAACGAGGTCAAGCCTTGAGGGAAACGGAAAAGCAAAGAAAATAATGGGGATATTCGCTTTATATGGAAATTTAAAATCTTTTTGATATATTCTCCTTATTAGATCTAAGTATACACAAAAAACGGAGTCCTTTGGTTGAGGATGATGATGGAGATACGACAACGGAAAGAAAGAATGAAAAGAACACCTCATCTCTCTCCATCTATCCATATTTTAATATTCAATTCAGGTCTCCAGGAGATAAATCTTTGATTTCTTCTTTTCCTTCCCATTTAAATCCTAAGAGGTTTAACAGAAAGAATATCCTTCTCATTGCGCTTTAGCAACAATATTCCCACTTGAATATGAAATTCTTTTTCTTAGACTTTATCCATGGTAGTTCTAGTGTGCCAATTAAATTTAAATCTCAGGTGTCACTCCATACAAGACACTTCGCTTTTTTTGCTTCCACTTTTTTTTTGCATTTGCCAAATTCTCCACTTCACTTTTATCTTTCTGTCTTCCATAAATTTAAAATTCTAATCCCCTTTTTATTTAAAATGGGATTTACACGACAATGGAAGTTGTCTTCTCTTGAACTTGAATCTCTTTTTTCACTTTATCTTCTGATGACAATGGAACACGGCAGGAAAATCTTTGGGTTTGCTATTGTCACAGGTGGGTTTTATAACTGGGGTGTTTCAATGACAAAGGACAAAGGTATAGAAGTATTTTTCCGACTCTAGAGGAATTTGGGGCTCGTGCGTACAACGTTCGTATCTCTGATATCCGTAAAATTATTAATGCCTCGGAGATATTTACACTTATACAGATTGCATAAATCTACCCCATTTCAACACTGAATAATTCACTAATCCACACCATCGCAAACCCATAGAAAAACAATCCAAACAAAAGATACCGCCTCGCATAATGATCCAAAACACGTTGTGCAACACACATAACATTGTAATAAGTATTTTGTGCTCTCATTATAAAAACTGTAAGCAAAATCACACCAAAGAGAGAACTTACAATGCATATCTGATGGACTGTGAGCCTTATCCAACCATAGTCTAAACTAAACAAAAGGGAAAATCTTCCTAACTCCGCAGCTAAACTTAGCCCGGCTATATACTAAAACCAAAAGTGGTTTACTTTCCACCGAACAATGGATCTATTGGATTTAAACAAACAGAGCCTTTTATGGTTTCATCAGCTTAACAATTGACCCCACAGTGCATACTAAATCTTTGTTGTTCAATTGTTTTTGTTTTCCTTTCGGGTGCATGTGTAATTGGTAGGACGTTGTCTGTCTGTAGGATGGGGTTGATGGGTTTTTGGATGGAGGTAGTATTTGTGATGAAGGAAATAATTATTTTAAAGGCATATATTAAACGCAGATGTAAATAATATAATAAACAGCTAGGTCCTAGCTATCACACGTTAAATTCAGACGAGCCTGTGTTCAATCCTCGAACAATTCACAATTATTTTGAAATTTGATTTGTGCGAGTCGTAGACATCTTCGACATTGCTATGTAAAAGGGTACCCCATGAACTCTTTAACATCGAAAATAATCTCATTGTTCCAGGATCTATAGTATCTGAAATTATGGTTGCAGAATCCTTATAGAAGGACCAAATCCATAATATGGACCATCACTTCTTTTCTTTCAGCTGTGTCAAAGAAAAAGAAGAAAATGAGGAGAATGTATAGGAAGAACAGGTATCCATATTATGTTATGGCCTATATATTAAGATTTGTTGTCATAGTACATTACTGACTCTATACATGCCAAGAAAACTAAAAAGCCGGTTTAAAAAATCAGCAAACATGTGAAGCAAACATTTCTACAAAAGAACCTATACAATTTACAATGTTCTTTGTGGCTAGGTCTCTTTCCATGATATCTAGCCACTGGAAGTTCCCGCCGCGCCGCCTTGTTATTTACTGTCGTCAGCATCGGCATGTTCTTGTCCACTTCCAACAATGCCTACCATTCGGCCTCATACATCATACTGGTATAATGTACTCTAAAAAAGTTCATATAGGTATTCAATAAGCTTCAATCTTTTCGCAAGTTCAGCAGGATTTTTGTCGTAATCCGGACATTTTGTAGTGGTGTTTCTCCCAGAGAATCAGGGTGATAATATTAAATGTTCATTGAATTTTACTATTTTTATGAGCAGAGTTAAGTTTTCCCCTAACTATGTATGCAGTGTAAGGAGGTGCCTGATATGTATTAGAGCCCATATATTATTTCACATAATAATGGGCTTCAAAACGTATACATTTCTTCACTCAATTTATTTTGTGTTTACTTCCACTGAGTAGCACTGGGTAGTGAATACTACATCCGTATTATTCCGTAGTATTCACTGTAGTTTTCATGAGTTAAAGAAATGAGGCGTACGTAGCGACGGTTGCCAGGAAATGACGGCTGCAAGTAAACACCAACTTGAATGATATAGTTTCATTTCGAGCGTATATGTCACAATTATACATCTACACCACAACCAAATGATGAGCGACAAGGAAAGAATAAATCAATCGGGCCAAACTCACAATGCAAATTATCAGTCCTCGGATTATGGCCCACAACACCGTATATGGACTCGGAAACGAAAAGGACAAGAGAAGATTATTAACATACCTGGAACGTTAGAACTCTGCTGAAAGACGGCAAATATGAGGAAATCAAACGTCCTACAAACCTACAACATGAACATCAAAGCACTCCAAGAGAACTCTAAGATGGAAAGGAAAAGACATAGTTCGGGTCAAACATCAGCAACTCTATCTCTACTACAGCTGTGCCGCTAAGACAGGAATGTATGGATGTGGCTTCGCTATGCGCAAACAATTACTTGACGAAATCATTGGATGGAATCCAGTCAATGACCGTCAACTTAGTACCAGAGTCAGTCTTATATGTGCCTAACTATAGTCTTATATTTGCCTATGCCCCGACTGACGTCGAAAAAGATCCAGATGTGAATGATGTGTTCTATGGTTCTATGTGAATGATGTGTTCTATGGAAAAATATTCATAAAGCAACCTACGTTGGAACTGACGGTGTCTCAATGCACAGTTGGATCACATCGCGATTGACAAAAGACGCGCCTCCTGCATTGAGTNCCGGCTTGGACCACTTTCTGGTTAGAGCCAAGTTCAGAGCTAGAATATCTAATGAAAGTACCAGAAGACCTATAACAGCCAGCCTTCCTACCTGCCGAATGACGCTGGAATCCATGCGAATAACAACAAGAGTGATGGACTTGATAACTTACCCGCCGAGCTTTATCTAGCACATCCATCACATCGTAATGAACATTTGGAGCCAGGAATAATGGATCCAAAATGGAATGAAACTTGGTTAAATCCAATTTTCAAAAAGGGTGACCGAACGCTCTATGATAATTACAGTGGCATCATCATTCTGAACATCGGCTTCAATACTGGAATACTCTGATGATATTGATATAATTGGCAGGAGGAAAAAGAATGTGGAAACAGTTTTTATTTAAATAGAAAAGGCAGCTGAGCATGTGGGGCTAAAGATTAAACCTAGTAAGACCAAATATATGTCTGCAACCAGAAGTTGTAAAGGAGTTCGTATATCTTGGGAGCGCAGTGAAGTACACTTATAACACCTCCGACGAAGACATTCAAAGAATCGTTCTATGAAGTCGATGCCTCTATGGCCTCAGCTAATTACTTCGCTCTAAACATCTATCGCGAAGATCAAAGATCCAAATCTACCACTCACTAACTCTCCCAGTCGTCATGTATGGGAGTTGGCAGCTGCTGACTGCGAGAGACTTAACATTTTCGAACGACGCGTTCTAAGATTAGTCTTTGGAGCTCTCTGTATCAATTGTGTTTTCAGAAGTAGATAAAACAGAGAACTAACAAATCTATACAACCACTCCTCGACAGTCCAGAAGATAAAAACCCAGATGGATGAGACAGTTCTAAAAGTAAAAGTTACTTATCTAAATCACATTGAAACAGAAAGCAAGGAAGACAGAAAATGCGCTGGAAGGACGCAGTATCTAACGACTTGAAAAAAACTTAGAATATTTAGCAGCTGCAAACCGCGAAGAATGGAGATAATTTCTAGGTCAAGACAAAACCGGAATGAGGGTGTTATCTACGTAAAGTAAGTTTTATTTCATGGCGTCAGTTAGTATCTCTGAATTCCTCAAAATAAAAATTCTGACTCATATTTCTGAGGATCGAACTCTGAATCGTCAGAGTGGAAGGCAACTGAATAAATCAAGCATTTTCTTCTAATATCATCTTAATATTAAACATTTTGCGTTTAATTCAATTCCATTTAAAAAAAAATAAATAAAATGATTTCTTCCAGTTCAAGACCGAATACTATTAGAAAAATATTCCTTTCATTTATATATTTGCATTTGACTAATGCATGAGTGAGTTGATTTCAAGTTTCTTCTCCTTGAATTTCTTTGATTTTTCTCGTTCATTGCATTTACAAATATTTTTTTAATATTTAGTTATTGAATTTCAAAAGATTTTCGTTTCTTCTCATGAACAACATTTTGTTAAACATTTTAAGGAAAAACTAACAAACTTATCCCTTCCACAAACTTCCCTCATCTATTAAGAAAGATTAAGGCCTCTTGAGGCAAAGTGTGAAAGAGAAGCGAATCAGGTCTGCTCTGAGGTTTTTGAATGCCACAGTCGTATAATCGCGGTCATACATAGGGCTAACTTTACATTAATCTCTTAAGAGCAACCAATGTCCCCAATATAATATTAGTTGAAGCTTGAAACAAAATATTCAAATGCCTCTTGTAAGAAGGAAGCGCCTCAGGTCTGTTCTGACGTTTTTGAATGCTACAGTCGGATGTATTCATATCTTAAGATCAACCAATGGCATCAAAATCATTTGAAGATGAATCAAATATGCACATGAAAAAAAAAACTGCTCAACCTTTGGTAAACCTGCGTCTGTATAAGTACAGGAGCTTCTACATATAAATCGCAGGCAGCATAATGTGCAACATTAAATTGGACACAAGTGTATAATAAATTCTGCAGTATTTTCCAAGAGTATCATCATGAAAAGCAAAGTGAATTACGCGCCTATATTTACAGTCAGAAGACTGAAGCTAAAGAAGTCAGTTAAATGATAGTGATACCGATACCAATAGCATTTTGATTAACCCCTTTTATGGCTTTTTAAACTAATTTAAGTTCATTAGCTTTGGCAGCTTACGACACACCATAGTGTTTTGCATTGCTTTGAATATTTGTTCGGTTCTGCATTCTCCTCCCTGTCAACAATGGAAATCACGGAAGAAAGTCATTAAATAATGCTTGTAAACCTTATGAATCAGCTCTGTTCTCTGCTGTGTAGTTAGAGAGCTATTTATAGGACACCACGGTTGCTTGGCAAGTGTTTCTTTCTTTCATTCATTTGATTCTTCTTTCCGATAATTTGTAGGTTCTCTCAGTTTATGGTATGGAATTTTGTCTTAAAGTCTTACGAAGGAGCGGTAATTGAGATGCTCATTTTATGTGTCTGAAATTAATAAAGATGGCAAGAATTTTGATCATTAACTTTTTATGTTGAATGAAGCAACAACGCCTTGCTGCGAAATTGTGAACATTAAAATCAAGGACACAGATCTATTAAAGGAGTGTTCTTTTGTTGTATATAAATATAAGAAACAACCGTTGTGGGTAATGGAAGAAGTGAGTGAGTTTTGTTCGTCATTAGAGTTCGTCTGTTTATTACAAGGTCATGTTGTTTTACATTATAAAATGAGCTCTGATTATTTCATGTAATTAAGATTTATGAGTACAGTTTTATCTTTAATGAGTTCTTTGATTAAATCATTTTTGTATATATATTTTTTTGTTAAATGTGTTGTAAACGGTTGCAAGGCGGTGAAGTTTTTGATGTTGTGTAACAAAGTTTCCTTTATTTTATGCAATATGAACATTTGGGTTTTAAAGCACTGATCTTGCAGTTGAATCCAGAGAGAAAGATTTCTTTTATCAGACTAATTTGCAAAAAATATTGAAAGGTTGTGTTCTTTAGAGAAAGATTTAGGACTCACAAGACGTATGAGCTTGCTGAGGAAGTTGATTATCACACGCTTAGAGTATTGCTATTTAGAGCACCACTGCTACCATGAAACAGCAATACAGTGACTGTACAGTTATTGGACTTGCAGTAGACATTAACGAGTACTGGAAGCTATGTGTAGAATCTATAAAAACTGCAGCCACAGAAACAATTGGTATGAGAAAACGTTAAAGAAAGAAGGGATAACGAGATGACGAATATGACAGATGTGTTTTGAGAAAGGAAGCTCTACTTCAGAAAAATCTACAGATAAATACCCGATCAACCAAAGAGTAGTTTAGATCCAAAAGAAGAGAGGTTGTAAAATTGCCAGGACTGAAGAAAAGGCTCTTCGAGAAAAAGCAGTTCGAATAGCTGGAATTTATGAGTCAACAGACAACGGAAAAACTACACTCCGGTGACAATATCTAAGGACAAGAACGGAGATGTATTAACCAGCAAAACAGAAAGTCCTCAAGCGATGGGAAGAGTTTTTCTCAGAGCTGCTGAACGGTGTAAAAAACATAACCCCAACACAAGCAGAAGACCAACCATCATATGATTTCCAAAATAACGATGATGTCCCTCCATCCACAAGATCAGAGGTAGACTCAGCTATCCAGAGGCTAAAGAACAACAAGAGCGAAGGAAATTACGGTATACCAGCTGAACTGTTGAAAACAGCATGGCCTTCTTTCAACGACGCTTTCCACAAGCTGTTTCTGAAGATCTGGGACAGGGTCGGGATGCTAGAAGAGTGGAACATTATAATTATCTGCAAAGTTTTAAAAAAAGGTGACGCGAGTGATTGCAAGAACTATCGCTCGACGGTAATACAAGATAATAGCTTCCATTATTGCTGATTGCCTGAAACCACAAGTCATACCCATTGTAGGTTCCTATCAATGCGATTTCATGCCTGGAAAGTCGACCACTGATTAACTTTTCACACTCAGACAGATTTCGGAAAACACACATGACTTTCAACAAGCGTACGACACTCTAATCAGAGATAAGCTTTTCCGCTCAATGAACAAATCTGGTATCCCTAGCAAGCTCATCAAACTATTCAGCAAATGACACTGCGGAACACATGGAGTCATGACAAGACTATAGTTCGACGGCAATATTTTTACAAGGCATTTGAAACCATTTTCTAAGACATCTTCTAGAATGGTTGAACTAGTATTTAAAACTTATAAAAGAGAAGAAGGATAGAAGAAGTTATTGAATGAAGAGGTTTTCTTGAGGTATCAAAAAACTAATTTTGCTCATTATGTATGTTCTCAAGTCGTAAAGAAAGTATTCGCAATGTATTCAAGATTGGTAGTTACGGCCCGGAATTTGTGAAAAACTTCATCCATTTGGGTTCTGAGATAACATCCGACAACAACATCAGTGTGGAAGTAAAGCAGACAGTTAAGTTTTACAACGAGCTCTTCTTGCCAGGACTTCAGCTTTTGCTGGCTGGATCTATGGTGCTCGAGCTGTGTAATAAGCATCGAAAGTTCAGTATCTCCACACATGTGCAAGGAGAAGAAATTATTTTCAAAACAAGAGGAATATTTGAGATTATCACTGCAAATGAAGAAGTATTATTCATAAACTGTCAACAACAAGCCGGACGAGGTTGATCTTAAAGATTTGAAAGACTTAGTGGATTATCAATATGTGATGAACTGTTTAAAGAATTGAAGAACATGTCAACTGCTTTGGTTATCCGTTTTGTTAATCGTGAGGTAGTTGGTTGGTGAAGGTGCTGAGTTCGGTCCTCAGTGCACGCGTCAGAATTTTTCGTAAGAAATTTTCTTTCGTGTGAGTCGGATATACTACCTGACGCCGAGTTCGTCGTTTCGATGTTGATGAAACGAAAGGGTATCTCTAATACACTCGTTAATATAGCAGACGGCTCATCACTATTCAGAGAAAGAGGGAAAACTAACACCACTGATGTAGAAAAGCAGCTGGTAAACACATAGGAAGCAAAGATTCTGCTATTCCTTGAGTCAACTTTGGCTCGTTGTGTGATTTAGTGGTCTTTTTGTCAATCGTGAATGTACTGTTTTCTAAAGGCGAAAGTTCCTTGTTTGCCAGTCAAGAGTGTCGGTCACAGCGCAACCGATAGTCTACTTACAGGTAGACTATCCTCAATGAAGGTGTCATAACTAAATGGTTCCATATTTTAATTGACTTTTATTGATGACTACCGGACCGGAAAGTTTTTAGTTATTTCTTGAGAACTAAGGATTCATTTTTCAAGAGGTTTGATGAGTTCAAGAAATGTTAAGAATCTCAAACTGGAAGGAAATTGAGGATACTGATAACAGCTGAATATGTTTGGATTTACTTTGTCTTACGTTGAAGTTATTCTTGGAGAACCAACTACAGTTCGTGGTTCTTTAAGATGTCCTCCTTCTTGAAATGGAAACAAGCCTTGAAAGAAGTAAGAAGAGTTAGATTCTCTAATGACTATGTCTTATGTAACTTACCAGCAGGGAAGAAGGTAATCGACAGCAAAGGAGGAACTGAGATTCCAAAGGTGGTTGTTGTTGAACATTTCAAAGCGAAACTTATTATCAAGAAATATTCTCAATGTAAGGGAATTAACTTTGAGTAAACGTTTTCCCCAGGTCGTTCGTAATACATTCCATCTGTTGGTACTGGCAGTAAAGTTCGACCTTGATATTCGCATGAAATGAATGTGGTAACAGCTTATGTTCAGAGCGAACTTTTTTAGAAAATCTACATGAAATGTTCTTAAAAATTCACAAATGAATACATCAAAGCCTTGGGATTAAGCCCGTTTTAAGCAAAGATGTTGCAAAAGCGTTACAAAAGAAGTCTTTTAAAAAATTCCAAGTTGCACTCGTCTCACAAAATTTTAATTTTGATGTGTTTCTAATCCTCTCATATTAAAGTGATCATATTTCGCAGTAGATAATGTCAGAAATTTAAAAATACTTAAAGAAATGTGCGTAGTCTTCCTAAAGTAATTTTATTCAAATAAATGTTAATTCATTCTTCAGTTATTCATAGCAATAATATTACTTTCTCCAAAATCCCCCAACTATGTAAGACGCTGTTACCCCATAACCTCCAATCACCCACATTCTTGATACCATACAAGATATAACTAGCAAACCATTATCAATAAAGTTTTATGTAGTCTTGAAAGAATCTTTAACACCAAATATATGGAAATCATAAAAACTCCCCCTTTGTTTCATTTCATTTCGGAATCAGCAATAAAACAAAACCATTCTCTCATTCCCCAAAAATTTAATTTCCGCTATATGTCAGGAACCATCATAAATAATAGCGAACCGACATGTGAGAACTTAAAAGGAGAGCTCTAGAGTCTGTCTCGCTGCTACACAGAAAACTATAAATTTTCGAAAAATAAAATTAACAAAAACAACCGTTTTTATCAAACATCTCCGAAAACTCGAATATATAAAAAAGCATTCTCTTCCAAACAATAAAGTGTTGATGTTGAATAGAGACCAAAATCCATACTAACTGAATTCATAAATTCACATGTGAAATGGTTTAACATAATGTACTCGTCGAATTCGACTATACTTATTTTCATTTCCCATACCCAGTCCCAGCTACTCTATGAAACCATCTATACTATATATTTGTTCATAAATTTATGTATATGCTTTTCTCCTGGAGCCCTTGATTCCATCACCCCCTACATCCAACTTCCACCCCATAACAACAATAACATCAAAGTTCGTTGTCGTCGTCGTTCCTTTATTTAGTTTATGAATTTTTCATCGATTTTCTTCTTTTTTTTTGTACTGTTGCCTTTTTGAAGTGCTATTTCGTAGATTTTCTCCGTAGGACACGGCTGGTGGTTGTGGATTTCTTACTTCCTAGGTGTATACTATATACTTTCTGCGGACAAAAGGACTCTTTAATTTTTTCCCGACGGATTTATTTTTCACAGGATCAACGACCTTGGGAGTAGTTAAGCAATGTCTTTTTTGTTTCTAGAGGATTTACATATTTGATTTCTTCATAAGCTGCTTTTTGGTAGATGGTTGGTTTTTGTTCAACTTTTGTCTTTAATTTTCTGTGCAATCACAAGAATTTTTAAACTGAGTTTTTTTAACATGACAACTTTGGTTAGTTCTGGCAGTTTAGAAAGATAGTTAAACAAATTATCAAGTGCGAGCACATAAACAATGGCTAGACTAAACTAGGAGTTAAGGTGCAAGTAGAAGGATTCTTTCATTTTATTGTTTCAGCTCTTGGTCTTAGCCGTGAGTCACTACAAAGTATCAAACCAGACAGATGGCTTAAAGCTTCTCATAGATTTCAGATAAGCTTGGATTTGTGTAAAGGTACAAATGGAACTAGGAATTGAATATTTATACAAACTTGGTTACCGTGATGAATAGGAAAAGCTATGAATTATCTAACCTTTCTGCAATATCTGTTTTTTCTGAGCAAAGCAGACAAGAGATCGTTTTAATGGTTCCGGAGACAACACAACAAGACCCTAATCATCACAACTTAATGGAGTGGGTGAGATTTATAATTTTACACTAGTAGAAATGGACTTTCATGAAAAATCTGAATTTAGTGAGTAAAATTTGAAAAAAAGTAGCTGCGATTCAACTTTAAAAAACAGTTTCAAAAATTGAAAAAGAAATTCAGATTTTGTGAATCTTTTTTCAGAAACAAAAAATATATTATAGTTTAGAAAAAATTAATGTAAAAGTACATAAAAAAAAGTAAAATGAGAATGGTGGTCATCGAACCTCTGCCTCTTGACTGATGTATTCTACATTTTTTTATTTATTAAAATTTTATTTATAAATTATAATTCATTTAAAAAAAATTTAATTCGATTTTTTCTGAACTAAATTCATATAATGTAATTTTTGAATATTAGTGATAACAAATCTGAATGCACTACTAATTTTCTGAATTTTTGATTTCTTTATGTGGTTAACCAAAAAGAATATAGACAAAATAAAAGTTTCATTTTTAAAAAAGTGGCGCACAAGATTATGTCAAAGGCTATTTCTTTCTCCCTCTTTCTTTCAAAATTTGATATAAATGTTCAGTACGT
This sequence comes from Megaselia abdita, assembly GCA_001015175.1. Classification (NCBI taxonomy): domain Eukaryota; kingdom Metazoa; phylum Arthropoda; class Insecta; order Diptera; family Phoridae; genus Megaselia; species Megaselia abdita. The sequence continues at coordinate 2,677 of JXPG01001881.1, read as the reverse complement.
ATAAATGAAAAATTACATTCTTTGCTATTTTGTGTATCTTTTATTATTTATTTTTGAAAATATTTTTAAGGATTATATTATTTTTAAAAAATAAGAAATATTTTTAAGGATTATATTATTTTTTAAAAATAAGATTTATGAAGGATTCTTTTAAATACATTTTTTGGCTCAGATATTGTTTTGTATGTAAAATGACCAATACAAAACTACTAAATTGAAAAGTTTGTAGGAAATATGGACATTTTATAATTTCTAAGACACAAAACACAGGTTTTAAAATTTATAGTTTTCATAAATTAAAACAAAATATTTAAATTGGTAAATATTTAAAAAATCCTTAACTATTAGTGAATATTTTAAACTTTTAAATATTTTGAATAATAAAACCAAAACAAATTTTAGAGATTTCAAAACTTTGAAACAAATCGAAGTGCAAATACTAAAAATTACATAAATTTCATAATTTTGAAATAAAACTTAACTTGGACAGTTTAAAAAAAATAAATTCTTGAAAATGTTTTCTATATTTGATAACAAGGCTTGTAAAATGAAATTTATGATTGCAATTCAAACAATATTTTTGATCTTTTATTTAAAATAAAAAAATTAATCATTTGAAAAATGTATGTTTGTGTTAAAAATTTAAGAAACTTGTTTTGCGTTTTTTAAAACTGAATATTTATCTTCGAATTTGCTTTTATTGTTTATACATATTTTTCAACATTACATACATTTTTTTTAAATTTGTTTTATTTAATTAATCAATTTGTAGTATTCTTAATTTTTAAAATAATTTATTAAAATAGCAAAAATAAATTAGAAATTTTGTTTTGAAAATAATAAACTTTACTTTCAAGTAAATCTAAATCTTACTGAATTTTAGTTAGTTTTCTAATTCAACATATTATTACACAACATAGTATTTTCACTTTTTTATTAGTTTTAATGTTCTCAAAATATGTTAATTTTTTTCTGAAAAAGTTGCCTTCAAATCTACATTAATGTTAATCTTAAATATCTTTTTCATTCATAACTTTTCTTTCGATAAAAACATTAAAAATTCCATCAAATTTATAAATGTTTATAATTTTAATTAGTAATAATTAAACATTAAAAATAATCTACATTTTTTCTTGTTTTAATTAATTAAAAAAAAAATATTTCTTTAGAATGATTTAGTTTTATGTTGATTCAAATTCTCCGAATTTTCCTTAAGAATAGGAACATTTGAAAAACCTCGTAAGTATCCCACTGTTTTAAAACAAAAACCATTACTGTATATTTTTTTAAACAACAAAATACCTTATTAAGACCTAAAAAGCCTTTTATAAAATATATATTAATATTTCCATTTTTTTTTGTTTATATGTGAAGCTTATTTTTTTTAATTTTGATGATAAGTGTGTTGAATTAAATTAATAATTTTATTATCCATGTTTAATTTTGTTTTTAAATTTTAAAAATATTACGAAAAATATTTTTGTTATTTTTTAAATTTGATATTTATTGAAATCAGAAAACAAAAATTCATATTTTTAATTTCAATATTCATGAAATTAATGAGTTATCTTTTAGTTTTTCTTATATTTTTAAAATTTAAGAATTTTGGTTAATTAAATTTAATTTATTTTATTCAATTAAAGAAATGTTTCCAAGTTTTTGAAAACCTGTATTTATTTTTAAAAATTTTCTTGATATATATTTTTGAAAATATTTATTTTTAACTTTTGATATTTAAAAATTTGGATATGCATAAAAAATTATGTTTAACAAAACTATTAATTTTTTTTTATTACACAACTTTTAAAATTATAAGGTGAACAAGCATTTTTTAAAATAAATCAAAAAATATGTATGTTGGTTTTCTTTGATAATCTAAAAACTTACAAAAATCTTCCATTATATTTATTGAACAATGTTTATAATATATAAAAAATTATTGTTTTTAAGGCAATTTGTTTAATAAATACTATGAAATATTTTTTTAAAGGACGTAATTAAATTCAATATTATTTACATTTATTTCTAACATGAATTTAAAATATTTAAATATTAAAAAACCGATGTGATTTTGATATAAAAACTACTTTTACCTTGCGTCATTTCATGGGAGTGTACCCTAAGAGCAGCGAGTTTGCGAATATGTTTAGCAGTCTATTTTTGCAACATTACTGGAAATGCTTCGTCCGGACCTCAAAACTATTAATGGCACATTCCAGTCTCTTCTATCTATCTATCTATCTATCTATGTATCAGTCTATCCCATGATAGTCCTAAAGTGGAAGACAAACTTTATGCCTTATGTTCATTTTTATTTGATTAATTCTACAAAGGCCTTAACTCAATAATGTAACTCTGAGTAGGGCTGGCATGAGTGTAAGCCCAATATAAAAAGCATACGCATTTTTGGGTGCGAAATTTGGATCACAAACCAACCCGTATAGAAGTTGGTTCTAATTGCCTATACTACTCTTGATTTCAGACTTTGTGATTATGATTATGAGAAAGTTGTTGATTTCTAGAGAAGCCAAATTTGAAAAACTATTTTACAAAACAAATAATCTCGATTTCGATCAAGAACAAAATTGTGATGTGATGGAAAATCCAAACCAGCAAGGAAACGATTTAGTTGCCAATCAACCTGACATTGAAATAAACTCTCATTAAAAAAAACTCC
>JXPG01001878.1:10583-23390 GCA_001015175.1 Megaselia abdita | reverse complement strand
TGAAAACAGGATAAAGAAAGCGAATAACGCTATGCCTGCAAAAAGGCNGAACTTTACATTCAGAAGTATTTCTATAAATGAAGTGGTTGTTCCCATCAAACCAAAAGCAAATTTCTTAGGTATAATTCTAGACTCTAAGCTTTCCTGGAAGGACAACATTGAAAACAGGATAAAGAAAGCGAATAACGCTATGCCTGCAAAAAGGCATGGTTGATTATATGATCCCCACTCATAATTTCAACAAAAACTTTGAAATAAGTTTCACAGGACGATTGGAATGGGAAAATGGATGTCCGATTCCGGATTCCATTCCTATTTACACTGATGAATCGAAAATGGATCATGGTGTAGGCGCCGGTGTCTATATTCAGAACATCTCCATATGGAAAAATATTTCTATATAGCTATAACTATTATAAAAGAAAATAACCACATAAAAAAACATTTCACAATATGTATAGATAGTCAAGCTGATATAAAGGCCTGTCCTCTAATATGATAACTTCCAGACTAGTGAATGAATGTTTAAGTAATATAAAAAGCCTAGCGAATAGCTGCAAAATTACTTTGTGCTGGGATACAGTGACATAATGGGTAATGACAGTACTGATGAACCCGCTAGGAAAGGTACTGAACTTTTTGACGCTAATATATTCCAAGAAATAGGCATCCCAATTCAAACCATAAAAACTCACATTGAATCAAAAACTACTCAAATTTCTAACAAAAACTGGCAAGAAGCAACTACTTGCAGTATTTCAAAACAGCTCTGGATATAAATCGATTCTAAAAGAACACTATCTCTAACAACTTTTCCCAAAAGCTGCAACTGTGAATGTCCTTGTCTTAGAACCAAAAGGCTCAAGCATCTTGGACAAATGTTTTTTGATAATCTTTCCGAATTTAGCTCAGCAAATTTAAAACATATGTTGGACTTCATAAAGTCAAGGATGGTTTGAAACCTGAATCGACGATATGGTCAAGGATGTTTCTGGACAATCCTGGCATTACAAAGAGCTCACGCCTAAGTATTGAAATGGACGCTTAATTGTTATGAAACCCAGCTATACCTACCTACCTACAAGTTGCAGCTGATAAGAATAAGTCACATGTCATCTCGTTGTCCATTGTATAGAGGGGATCGATCGTCTTTGATATAAGTTGGAGTTGATGTGTTGAATACAAAGAAGTTGAGGTTGCTTTGCAGGTCAAACACTATATTTCCTGAAGTGTTGTTATGCTTACGATTCCAAGAGTAGTGCTTAGCATTGAAGTCTCCAAATACTATTCGTCGTCCCTGTTTTGAATCCTTGCATAGAGGAAGTATACTTATGTTTCGATCTTAATAAGACAAAACGTGACAAAACTTTTCACACATATCAAAAATGATAAACATTGTATGCTTTTATTTTATATCTCTATATAACCATTTCACACTCTGCGCCTCCGTATTACCAACATATATTTTTCAACCATCTCTCTGAAACTTTTAATAAAAAAAAGTGAATATGTCACCAGTCAAAACAAATAACAATTAACCAACAAACTAATTAGTTACCATCCACTAATTTTGATTGTTGAAAAAAAGCGAATTCCAAAACTCTTACTTTTAATGAAAAAATGAAGTGAATTACGGAACTGAAGATAGGAAGAGGTCTAATTAGCTTCAGTTCTCTTAGAAAGACCTCTGGTCGGTTGGTCTGCCATTCCGTTCCAGCCATTGAGTAGTAACTTGCCATTGTAATTAACATTCATTGAAGAATAATGAGAATCACGACATGAACGGCGAACAGAAAATTTATATCTTTCGATGAAACATTCAAACTCATCTTAGCTCTCCACTTCGCGAAATTTTCGATTCGTTTTGGTATTTTGTAGGAAGCAAACATTCCTTAATATCACTGATTTACTTTTTTAGTTTTATAATTTTGGAGACAAACAAATTCAGCAATTCTATATTGAAATTTTACAGCCATGTAAAAACATAGTTATTTTCCCTAAAGCCTTTTCCCTGAGCGTTGTCGTAAATCTGAATCGAAACTTTCCAATAAATGTTAGTTTCTGTTGCCTCTTTATGTTAATGCTGACATGGTATAGTATATAGAGGAAGAGGTCATCTGAGCGTGTAAATTGTATGAATTACATTGCCTTTCAGACTCATCTCTTTATGTTTTTTGTTAAATGCGCTACTTCCGATTGCTATGGGGATTGTTAACCTTTTTTGGAAATTACATACAATAAAATGGTCTGTTACAAGTGGATTGGTATAACACAATCAGAGTTCTTTTGTTCTGATTGTTGGGCAACATGAACGGCTTTGCTTTTGTTGTTGAATGAATTGTGCGCAGAAAACGTAATCACTTTTGATCTGCAGGTCAGTTTCTTTTCGTTCTTGTTCATGGTCGATAGGAGGAATTTGAAACTGGTTTGATACATTTTCTAGGGAATATGTGTTATAGCAATAAATATCTTTATGATTATTTGCCAACATTATATGAAGGTATGGTTTGTGGGTTAAAAAATTCGCGTGATCTTGAGGTGCGGTTTCTTAGTAGAGATAATCACAAGTTTGTCCTACTCAATCGCATTATTTTACTATGGAAGACAGTCATTATAATATTTATTTCTTGAAGGCATGATAATAGAACAAATCTATGAATTTCCTCCACTTTAACGAAACATCTTTAAATAAATTAATTCGCTGAACAGAATCTAACTGTCTGTTTATCAATCAAAGTATTTGTTCGTTTTAATATTTACTCCGCAAAAATTCTTCCGATCAAAATTGTTCTGAAAAAAGTGTCAATTTTGCAACTAGAATTCACGAGATTAATAACTTTGAATCAAATTGTGTTTTAATGGATTTTTTTTTTCTAAATATATAATTTGTTTAAAATAAAAATAAAACTGTAACAAATTATTTTGAGTGGAAATAGGCTTTTACTTAAAAAATGTTTTGATGGAACATTTCTTTTAGAAAGCATAGATAAATATAAAAGATGTTCAAACGTAGAACAAGTTAATAAGTCAGTTTTCTTCTTCACACATAATGAAAAGCAGAAGGAACAGCTGATTGCGGCTTTCGCACAAAGAGGGAAGCGAAAAGAGGAAACAATTCGTGTGTTTTTTTTTATTAATTTTTTGTTTACATTTATTTTTTTGAAAACTATACAGAAATTATGAAATCCTATACAAAAAAAAAGCGTTTTTTTCAGCAAAACAGAAAATTTCATATTAATTTACTAAAATACTGGATTTTAGATCATACTTTCTGCATTTCTTTAAAAAAAAAAAATAAATCTGCTGTGTAAAAACTGTATACTTTATATAGAATATAAATAAAAAACAACACAAAATTTAATATATTTTTAAGTTCTATTTAATCAGTAATAAATATAATAAATGTTATTTACACATGATTGTAATACAACAAATTGTTATTCATGCGGAATTTAGCTCGAAGAAACAATACAATTTGAGCACTCTTTCAATTATTTGGAAGGTACTACAAATGCCCATAATTGGTTATCACAAAAAAAATGTTTATGAATGATATATCATTTTTATGGTATGAATAATACCCATTAACCCCCATGACAATTTTGGAAATACATGTGATGTACGAAAGGGCCACTAAAATTAAATGAGTTTTTACTTTATGATTACTAATATGGTTTCTAATATATTATACGAAGTGAGGATGAGGCCAGAGGCTGTGAGTGGGGCAATTTTAGAATTAATTAAAAAAAAAACCTTAGTGCTACTTCGGAACTGTTTTCTTGAATGTGTATAGTTCATTGTGTAGACTACATATTTTAAAATGTGCAACACACATTAAGAAAATATTTGTTTTCTCAGTTAAATATTTTTATTTCCTGACGTTTTGAAATTATTTTGAAGTTTAGAGCCTTTTTGAAATTTAATCAGAAACATTTTTGAAATTGAAATGTTTTGAAAATTAAATCTTTTTTGAGAAAGAAGACAAAAGAAGAAGAGCTTTTAAATTTGTTGAAGAAGTTTTTGAACTTAAAATTCTTTATAATAATTAAATTATTATTTTGAATGTTTTGAAAAAAACAGTCATACCAAATTTTTTCAGTTTTTTTTAATAAAATAATTATTGAAAAAGAAATATTTTTAAAATTAGCAACAAATGAATATTATTAGCGAATATTGCTTTATTTTAGAAAATGTATTTGATTGATGGAAGCGACTAAAAGTTTACTGAATATTGCAATTCTTAGTTTTTATTAAAAATAATTTCTATATTTCAGAAAAAATTTCAGCTTCTAGTTCTGTAAAAATTAACCTATTAAAAATTATATAAAAAAGAAAGCATTGAAAAAGCGTAAAAAAAAAACAAATATTTGTTTTAAATCCTTTAAAATATTTTAAGTTTTTGTAAAAATAAAAGTTTTTAAATTTAAAAAAAAAAACAAAAAAATGTGGAAATTTCAAGGATTACTTTGAAGGATGTTATCATCAAAAACAAAACAAAATAAACACATTTTTAATTTATTTTAATTATATTTTATTTGATTATATCATATGAAACATTTCAAACTTTTGTTTAAAAAAAATTTCTTAAATAAATNTTAAATAAAAATAAAGAATATTTTTACATTTAGCAAATAATTATTCATTTGTAAACATTAAATTTTATAAAATGCTTCAATTATTTTTCTTATGCGTCTTTAAAACGATAAAACGATAAACAATAAAATTGATATTAAATTAAATAAAAACACAAGAAATGTATTTAAATAGAAAAAAAACCTTTCAAATTAAATTTGTTTTGAAGAATTTAAAGAATGTTCGTGTTTGAAGTTAAAATATTTCTAATAAATATAAAAACAAAAAAAATGTATTTAAATTCAAAAAACCTTTCAAGCTTAATTTGTTTTGAAGAACTTTAAGAATATTATGTTAATTTAAGCGCTTTAAGAAAAACTATATTTAAATTAAAAGAAAAACCTTCCAAATTGAATTTGTATTGAAGAACTTTAAGATTATTCTTTTTATGCTTTTGTTTTCTTTTGGTTTTAAATTAATTTGGTATAATTTTAAACTTTTTAAGTTTAATTTTTCTTCTTAAATATTTGCATAAAAAAGGAAAATATATTTTCGAATTATTTCTTTAGATATTTTTAATATTAATTGGAATTTTTGAAGTTTTCTTGTGATTTTAAAATACATTTTATATATTTTTAAAAATAGAATTTGTTATGTTAAAATATTATGTTAGGCTTTTTAAGAAAGCACAATATTTTAAAAGAAAAAAAAAACACAGAATATATTTAAATCAAAAAAATCCTTACAAGATTAATTTGGTTTGTTAAAGAACTTTAAGAATCTTGTTTTTAAGCTATTATTTCATCATGATTTTATATAAATTTTATATATTTGTTAAACTACTAAAAAAAACATGCACTCTGCAGGCCATGCATTTTATAAGAGAAAGATTGAAGAAATCGAAAATAAGAAAGCTTAAATTTTCGGAATTAATATTTATTATATATTAAATATTTTTGTTTTCAATGTTTTTAATTCAAAAATTGCTTAAAATGTGTAACTGGGAAAAGTAAAACACAAAGTAATACCACGACTACAACGACGTCCTAATTATCTTAAATATATATAATTTTCTAATTTAAAAAAATCCTTTATAAAAATTTAGCTTTATGTCTTTTTTTAATTATCATAATTAAAAAAAAAAGTTTTGAATTCTTGTAGACTATTGTCTAAAAGATTTGAAACAAAAACCCTGAAATGGAAATGAAAACTAGAACTTAAAAAAATATAAAAGCCAGAATTTTATTAGACTTGGAATACCATTTTCTTACAACGAACATTTTAATTCAAAAAATCTCAAAAATAATTATTGAACTTAAAGAGAATCAAAAACATACTTACGCTTGGATTTTCTCGCCACTTTTTCAATTCATCCTCAAATACTGCAAGAAAAGTGTTTCGATGTATGGTGGTTCCTCAAATTCAGATATAACTTATTACAGACTAGCTCATCTAAGTAAATAAGATATGTATATTTATATATATATAATATATTTCCAACGTTTGTTAAAAGCAAACTTACCATTAAATTTAGCTCTATAAAATTTTCTTGAAATACTCAACAGTATTGTTGAAACTACATTAAGAAACTAACAGCTGTTTTAACAGTTGCACTGAAATTGTTCATCATGTTAATTTTCCAATCTTGTTTTACATTTCGTACCATTTTTTTCAAAATATATCTGTAATATAATGAAACGCGGAACTAAACTTCTTACAATTTTCATTTTAAATTCAAAGAAAAACTAACAATTTAACTTCATAGTGTGAATACAAGATGACAACTAAATGAAAATGACGCTGTTCTGTTCGACAAAACAAAACAAATGAAAGTTTTGTTTTAAAATTAAAGAAAACTGTATACATTTTCACTTTTTATACATTTGTTTTGTTGATTTTCCGTAAATTTCATCAACAACAAAAAAACTGAAAAACAAAAATATGTTAAAGTTTTGTTTATAAATTACAGAAAAAAATGTAGATGTTTTCACTTTTACAGCGTTTTCATTACTCATTTCTTGAATTTAAATTTCAGAAATCTGTAAGTCGTTGTTTATCAAATTTCTGTTCACTAATTGCATAAGAAATGCAGAATTTTACGTTCCAGCTCAATAAATAATAAAGGAATATCCTTTTGCATTTTTTACCAGAATTTGTATAAAAAATTTATTGTTTTTTTATGAAAACTTCTAAATTAAACAATTGAAAGACTTTCTCGTTTTTTTAGAAAAATTCTTAATTTAAGCAATTAAAAGACTTTCTAAAAGATAAGTATCCTTTTGCATTTTTTAAAAGAATTTGTATAAAAATGTATCGGTTTTTATGAACAATTCTTAATTCAAACAATTTGAAGACTTTCTGAAAGACAAGTCTTGTTAAAAATCCAATTTGAAGAAGTTTAATTTTCGGCGCTAAAAATCAGTAAGTGCATTCACAAAAAATATCTGGAACAAAATTGTTTATTCTTTTATGGAAACCTAATTTAAAGAACTCAATCAGAATCAAAATGATTTTGTTCTGATTAGAACATCAACGCTTTTTCGATCGAAAGAAAAGCCGATCAGCTGTATCTCCTGCTTTCCGTAATGTGGGAAGAAAGAAGATTATGAATCAACTTATATTCTAAAATTTTTCATAAATTTAAAAAGTCATATTTAAAATTTTTCATAAATTTAAAAAGTCATATTTAACATTTTTCATAAATTTAAAAAGGAGTAGCTCTTAACAAATTTTTCGATGTCACATTTTTTCTGAAAGTCTATCTATATTATAAAAATCAGTTTTGTATGTTTGTGTGTTTGTTCCTTATACAAATCGAGGTTTATCCGATTTTGACCAAATTTGTAGGATGTGTTCCTTGAAATTTTGGACAGGTCGTAGTATATTTTTTGTGACGTTACGCAAGCGTTTACGTTACGTTTTGAACATAAACGTAAGATAAGGTCAGACATTTTTAGTTTTTTTTTTGTTTTTTAATATTTTAAATAGCGAATATATACAAAATATGGGTATCGTATGTCAGGGAATCTTGAGAGGAGTCAGAGAAAATATATGGAATCGATTTCTGGGGTGGGAATTGGTTCCAAGATTCCAGAAACGGTTCCATGTCCAAGTTTTGTTCTTGCCCCATACAGGTATCGTTGGCCGAGGAATCTTGAAAGAAGTAACAAAATAAATATATAAACGATTTCTGTGATAGAAGTTGCGTCTATCTTGTTGTATCTATTTTGTTTTGTTTAAAATTCATGACTAGGAAATAAATATAAAATTGACTTCAGGCAAGGGAAAGGTTTCGAAATCTCATAAATAGTCCTATGGCCAAATACGTTTATCGTTGGACGAAATTTTGAGAGGAGTCGAAAAGGAGGAGTGTAAAAAGGTTCCAAGTTTCCAAAAAGAAATCCTTCAGCTTCATCAAAACAACAAATATCCTCAATATTAAAAAAAGAAATACATACAAGTTAAATAAAAATTTAGAAAGAACAAAGTAAAAACTAAAATTCCTTCATAAAAACAAGAATTAAAAATTTAAAAATACCCAAATAGTTTATGCAATAATTACAAAAAAAAACAATAAAATCGAGAAAAAACAAAAATTAATAGATACAAATATTATAATATTTTACAATAATTACAAAAAGGAGAAGAAACAAAAAACAGCAGATTCAAAAATTAAAATTCCTTCGTCAAAACAACAATACATTCAAGAAATAAAAAAATAAATTAAAAAAAATCTAAATAAATAAAAATTAAATTAAATAGTTTGCAATAAATAAAAAAAGAAAATAACAATAAAAAAATCCAGCAACAAATAAAGCTAACATCAAAATAAAGAAAAAAAAAACATTTTTTTAATTAACACTAAATCATTCAAAAGCAATAAATAATAATATTTTTTTTTTAATTAGCACGAAAAACCATAAATTTCATCCAAACTTTAATAGCATTATACTTTAAAATTATGATAACAAAATAGCTTTTAAAATATCGGAATACTTAACAATAAATACCATCAACAATTTTACAAAAAATATTATAATAAACATTAATAATTATTTTACATTAACAATAAAATTTAAAAAAGAAATAAAATTTTGAAATTGATTTTCCAATTTTTTTTTTTTTAATTTCAATTTTTTGTTACGATCTCTGAATTTTTTTTTTTATTATAATATTTCTTATTTTTGATGGTATTTATTGTTAAGCTTTGTGTTATTTTGAAAGCTACTTTTTTACTATCATTTTAAAGTATATGGTATTATAATTTGTTTTTTTTACTTATATACAAATATTTTGTTATTTTTATTATTATTTATCTGGTTTTGCTTTTGATGATTGCATTTTTAGTGATTATTTAAAAACATGTGTTTTTTTTATATTAGCATTATTTGTTTTTGGATTTTTTTTATTGTTATTTTCTTTTTATCTATAGTTAAATTTTTGTTTTTTCTTCTTTCTGAAATTGTTGTAAGACATTATAATATTTTTAATTATTTCTTTTTTTTCTTGATTGTTTTTTATGTTGATAAAACAATTTTAATATTAACATTATCTTTTTCTATATTTGGTTTTTCTTTTTGTAATTATTTCGTAAACTATTTGGTTATTTTATTTATTTTTGCGTTTTTTTTTTTTTATTTTTTTAATTCTTGTGGGTATTTATTGTTTTGATGAAGGATTTTAAGTTTTTACTTTATTCTTTCTAGATTTTAGTTTATTATATAATTGGTTGTTTTGCTAAATCTGAGGGGTTCAGTTTTGGAATGTTGGAACCTATTCCCATTCAAGAAATCAATTAATCAGTTTCTGGGATCTCAGAACTTCTATCATAAAAATCGATTCTATATTTATTTTCTGACTTCTGATACCATCTTAAAAATTCCAAATCAAAAACTCATATTTTGTGTTATTTTTATAAAAGGGGTTAAATTCTTTGTTGTTTCCCAATATAATCCTTGATCTTGATAAAAATAGAACACAATTTTCTCCAAAGTTATTTTTGTTTTAATTTGTTTGCTAATATTTTTTTCATTTCCGAGTGTGCTAAACTTATTCAAAATTTTCTAATAATCGGAAAAAGTTTAAAAACTTTAAAAAAATATTAAAATTAGCTTAAAAAATATCTGTTCTTTTCTCTCTGATTTATTCATGGGTCTTTCTGTTAACTTTTTAAAATTGTTATTTGGACCACCAGTCTCTATACAAACAGTAAGATTTAAAAACTTCTAAAATACTCATACTTTTCATTGTAAAGTTAATAAATAATGCTTAATATAAAATGTAATACCATCCACATCTAACAAGTTCACATTCTCAACACTATAATTATTTTGATTAACCACAAAACTGTTAACTACTAGTGATTTCGCATTTCACAGTGATTTAGATGATCATTGATTATGGCCTGGCCATCTCAAATAAGCCAGCTTCCAATATAGACCCGGAAGGCATATTCATACGGCTCATAAAACATCATACACAAAGCAATACCCAGTCAACAATTACAAAATTATCCATCAATCAATAGATTCACAACACAACACATAATGAAACAAACATCCCACCTCTTATTAAAATCTAATGTAAAATTAATTACAAACGAAACAGCCGCTTTGACGGATTAATATGACGGTCGCGTGGATCTTTCCATATATAACTTTAGTTTTCTTCCAATTGGCTGTCATTTTCTTACAATTGACTTTCGATTTTATTACAATTAGTCAATTCCAAAGTGACCTAATCTGTTTACAATGTCACTCTTAATGCACTTTCAAATGTCATTTCTCGTCAACGGAAGTCACTGTAAGTGAGTGAGTGAATGAGTGTAATACCAACGGTCAATATCTGACATTGGCATTTTTAAATACCTTCCATAAATCTTTTGACTGTCTCTTTCAAGTATGGTATTTGGGTGCAAAAATAAATTGTTATATGAATTTTAATTTGATGGACGATGTGTAGGGCTGCGATGGTTAGGGTTGCCATGTTATTGACTTTTTTCTATGGACTCTTCATTCTTCTTTTGAGTTGAAAATTGTAGTTTTTTTATACGTTTCATTTGTAAGTGAAATGTCTATTTGTTAATGGCAACAAACAAAAAATACAAAATTTAAAATATTACTAAAAAACTAAACTAAATCACACAACGAGCCAAAGGTGACTCAAGTGTGTGTAGCAGTGATATTAAGGAATGTTTGCTTCCTATGTGTTTACCTGCTGCTCTTATACATCAATGTTGTTAGTTTTCCCTTTTCCTCTGATTAGAGTCAGTGAAGAGCTGTCTGCTATTTTAACGAGTGTATTGGAGGTACCCTTTTATTTCATCAACTTCGAAACGACAAGGGAGGCGTCAGGTAGTATATCAAACTCACACGAAAGAAAACTTCTTACGAAAAATTCTGACGTGTGCACTGAAGATCGAACTCAGACTGGAACAATTACCATTTCCTCAAAAAGTATTAAAAAAATGTACTTACAACAAATATGAGTAAAAAAACTAAGTTTATGTAAAAAAAACCTTTGAGCAGAACTGATTTATTTAGGACTTGGGATTCGCAGAAAATTTACAGTTTCATTTGTAAGTGAAATCTCTATTTGTTAATGGCAACAAACAAAAAATACAAAATTTAAAATATTACTAAAAAACTAAACTAAATCACACAACGAGCCAAAGGTGACTCAAGTGTGTGTAGCAGTGATATTAAGGAATGTTTGCTTCCTATGTGTTTACCTGCTGCTCTTATACATCAATGTTGTTAGTTTTCCCTTTTCCTCTGATTAGAGTCAGTGAAGAGCTGTCTGCTATTTTAACGAGTGTATTGGAGGTACCCTTTTATTTCATCAACTTCGAAACGACAAGGGAGGCGTCAGGTAGTATATCAAACTCACACGAAAGAAAACTTCTTACGAAAAATTCTGACGTGTGCACTGAAGATCGAACTCAGACTGGAACAATTACCATTTCCTCAAAAAGTATTAAAAAAATGTACTTACAACAAATATGAGTAAAAAAACTAAGTTTATGTAAAAAAAACCTTTGAGCAGAACTGATTTATTTAGGACTTGGGATTCGCAGAAAATTTACAGTTTCATTTGTAAGTGAAATCTCTATTTGTTAATGGCAACAAACAAAAAATACAAAATTTAAAATATTACTAAAAAACTAAACTAAATCACACAACGAGCCAAAGGTGACTCAAGTGTGTGTAACAGTGATATTAAGGAATGTTTGCTTCCTATGTGTTTACCTGCTGCTCTTATACATCAATGTTGTTAGTTTTCCCTTTTCCTCTGATTAGAGTCAGTGAAGAGCTGTCTGCTATTTTAACGAGTGTATTGGAGGTACCCTTTTATTTCATCAACTTCGAAACGACAAGGGAGGCGTCAGGTAGTATATCAAACTCACACGAAAGAAAACTTCTTACGAAAAATTCTGACGTGTGCACTGAGGATCGAACTCAGACTGGAACAATTACCATTTCCTCAAAAAGTATTAAAAAAATGTACTTACAACAAATATGAGTAAACAAACTAAGTTTATGTAAAAAAAAACCTTTGAGCAGAACTGATTTATTTAGGACTTGGGATTCGCAGAAAATTTACAGTTTCATTTTATTTTCATTGCTTTCAGACATAAAATAGATTGCTTGTTGATGGAAACACTCTTGTCAGATCTAAAGTTCAAACCACTTCAAGCCCTTCTCTTGGCGTAACAGCAATAATGAGAGATGAATCCTCCTTCAATTAATTATTGTTTGAAACGCTTTCCAAAACATACAGTATACCATCATATCGACACAACATTAAGACCATGTAGACCATGGTCTTCAGTGCTAATCGGTAAGATTTTGATTAAGCCATTTTCGACATGATCCCTTATAAAATGGTGCTTGATGTCTATATGTTTAGCCCTCTTACACTCCAAATTTGTCTTACACCTCGGTTGTCTTCATAAATGGTTGTTGGGTCATNTTGTTGCAGATCACTCATTAGTCCCCTGATCCATATTATTTCCGAAACTGCTGAATGTAATGCTGCATATTCGGCTTCACTGGATGAGGTAGCAACCGTCGATTGTTTCTTGCTCGACCAAGAAACCGTACACACAAAAACTTGAATTACAAACCCACGTCAGCATATCCAGTGATAGGTTCACGGTCAGGTTTCCTTTGAAATACAAGCTCGTCCGACATTGTTCCTTTCAGATATCTCACGATACGCTTCAGCGCCTGCCAG
>JXPG01001878.1:0-10413 GCA_001015175.1 Megaselia abdita | reverse complement strand
CATCAGATGGATTTTGTTGAAATCTCCCCATATATCCGACTGGATAGCACAGATAAAATCTCGCACTTAGCATGATGAACATCACTCACCAAAAGCTCTCGATAAGGTTTCTCAAGAAGTATTAAATCAGATTTAGATTTCCGCTGTAACCCCTTCTCCATAGGTGTCCTTACTGGATTACACTCGTTCATTCCAAATTTTCTCAATATCTTCATGATACTTGCTTCTTGGGAAATTGTAACTTGTGATTCACCGAATTTATCAGTTGTCCAAAATCAGACAACTCAAAGTGGTCTGAAAACTTCAAACAAGATCATGTCGTCGTTGCTCCGTATTCTAGTGTATAAGCAGTAATTGTGCTTCGACCCTACAAAACCAAGATTAACCAGGAGACCGTTGAACTTCTCGTTCCTTCACACTTACCCCATCTAGTAGCGCCATGTAAATACTCTCTTTTAATTCACCATGTAGAAACGCGGTTTTGACATCTAACTGATGAAAATGCATCCCATAATGGACTCCAACCGCCCGAATAATCCGAATAGTTGTCAGTTTTGCCACAGGAGAGTAGGTTTCGTTGTAGTGGATCCCTTCTTTCTGCAAGTACCCCTTGGCAACTAATCTGGCTTTATACCTTGTCGGAGTTCCGTTTTCGTCAGTCTTGATAGTAAATACCCACTTCGATTTCAGAAGTTTAGCATCGGCAGGTGGGACTTCAAGTTTCCAAACATTATTTTTATTCATTGATTTTAATTCCTCGTCAACAGCCTTCAACCATTTGTCTGCATCGTTACATTTTTGAAAGTCTTCAAATGAATCAGAAATATCACCAGAAACCGAAATGGCTGAATTAGCTTTTCCCGAAAAATATTCGAAAAATCTGTTTGGCAAACGTCTTTCTCTCTCGCTTCGTCTAAGTATTGGCTCAGGTTCGGGATCAATATTAGCTTGCTCACCTGAAGAATCAAGAAATTCTTCTTCCATACTGGAACTTCTTCCTCATCAGGGGCATAAATATTCAAATCACCGTCAACTTCAACATTTTCACCGTTGTCGTCCACGTTGTGGATGTGTTCACCTGGGTCAATGTTTCCAACTTCACTCTCCCCTTCTGAATCAAACATACTTAAGGTCCTTAAGGTCCGGTTCGGAATTGGTCTTTTCAGCAGATTTACTCTTGCATGAAAAGTCTGTTTCGTCGAATTTCACATCGCTCGCAGTAAATATTTGACGTTTCTCTGCATCCCAAAGTTTGTATCCATTAGCGACATATCCAATCATAACTGCTCTTCGTCTTTTAGAATCCAACTTCTTTCTTCGTTGGTCAGGTATCTAAGCATATGCCTTACAACCGAACACTCGAAGCTTACTCACATCTTGCTTGACTCCATATCAAAGCTCAGCTGGGGTTACAGAAGAATCCAAAGCTTTCGTGCATGCCTTTACCTTTACACCAATCTCGTTGGGCATTGGAGCAATACTCTCCACCTTGATCATTTCTCAGCCTTGATATTGAACTGTTGAACATAGCCATCGACATCGCTTCTTATTCTTTGAACTTCGCAAAAACTTCACTTTTCTTCCGGATGTTGTAAATAACCGCAAAGTGTGTGAAATCATCGATGTCATCGTAACGAAGTACCTGGCCCCATTCCACGAAGTATATGGTTGACAGGACCACAGACATCGAAGTGAATCCTTTCAAGTGGTTCTTAGTTTTCTCTCTCGTCTGATTGAACGGATCACGAACACAGTCATCGCAAAAACGATAAGATCCTGGTTTAATATCCAATCCAATCACCGATTTCTGTCTAACCATTTAATTCATCGAACTCGGTAGAGCACGAGACNCCTCTTAGCTTTTTCTCTCGTCTGATTGAACGGATCACGTGACTGTTTACCTTCAACACAGTCATCGCAAAAACGATAAGATCCTGGTTTAATATCCAATCCAATCACGGATTTCTGTCTAACCATTTAATTCATCGAACTCGGTAGAGCACGAGACTCTTAATCTCGGGGTCATGGGTTTGAGCCCCACGTTGGGCGTCAATGTTAAGGAAATATATGTTGTCCTTTTGGTCCTCGGTAGGAACGTCTTCTGGCAGGATTCTGGCTTCTTGGCAGGATCTATCTTCAGAATTCTCTGGTCGGCAGGCTAAATACTGGAACGGCTGAAAGGATGTGAAGGAAACACAATAAATAAATTAGTTGTTTATTCTTCGAAAGATTACAATAGAATGAAAAAATATTAATTTACATAAATCTCAAATATTTTTTAAAATCAAATCTCAAAATCTTGACAGGAACCCAAAAGATTGCTTGAATTCCATTTCTCACATAAATTAG
Organism: Megaselia abdita; assembly: GCA_001015175.1. Lineage (NCBI taxonomy): Eukaryota > Metazoa > Arthropoda > Insecta > Diptera > Phoridae > Megaselia > Megaselia abdita. The sequence goes on along the minus strand of JXPG01001878.1, from coordinate 8,064 downwards.
CTGCAGCTAAGAAAGATAGTAGTATATGATTAAAGTTGGCATAATCCGGCCATCGAAATAAGAATGGTCAAGCGCACTCCGTTCTCAAGAAAAAACAATGAATAGCGGTGCTGTGGATATTATAGAGAAAAAACCATTCCGGATAGATATAACATTCCCTTTGTTAATGATTGTGACATTCATCTTCAATGTTGCACTATTGCAATATTTTCAACACTAGACATAGTAAGAGCTTATCACCAAGTCGATAATAAAATACCATTTGGATTACGAAATGCTCAACGTTCTCAGCGACTCAGGGATACAATTCTTGGAGGATTGGATTTCGTATTTTGTTACTTATAGATGACGCCATAATAGCTTCACAAGGTGCAGTAAAAAATGATAGACAACCTGTAAAATGGAATTTGGAATTAGTTACTACTTTCACCTTGATTGAAAGTATTAACTAAGAAAAAAAAAGAGCTTCTCACTATAATGCAAGTCTAGTACATCATCCATTTTCCAATGCTACGATATTCCTCAAAGTGGATGTCTCTAGCTTTAATATTGGAGGAGTATTTGAGAAACTTGTCAACCATTATAAAAAAAAAACTAAGTTCTTCATGAAAAAGCAAATCCTCGCCCGTGGAGACACTTGGATTTGATAGGTTAATTTACAACTAACATCAGGCATATATCAGAAACGCGATTTCATCTTTAGACTATAATCTCTTAGCTCACTCTCAAAAATCAGATGGTACTTCGTTGGCTGAACTACAGTTTATGGAGAACCGCTTCATTTACCAGGTGAATTCTTACAGTCGACATCAGAACACATTAGTCCTACGGATGAACTCCACAATTTAAGGACAATTTATTTCTTCTTTAAGGCCCATTGAAGGATCAAATCACTCTTAAGAAGCCACTTTCATTACCAACGATCTTAAAACTGGTAGTCATGTTTGGATGCGAAACAATTTATAGTTAAAAAGTATTTAAAACCAAAATATCAAGGTCCTTTCCCTATTTTATCTACGAAGCTACGAAGACTTTCTTGCACACTGGAGAGAGTACTTCTCAGAACTTTTTGACGATGGTTCAACAGAAACATCGGCGAGTCAAAGCTCTGAGGAGGATCGCAGAGATAAAAGCGGCCTTAACGAAGTTGAAGAACAACAAAAGTTCTGCTCCCGATGGGATAAGTTCTGGATCTGATGGGATACCTATCCCATCCTAAAGCTCCCTAAAGCATACAGGTGAGCATTTTGTTGAGCACTTACACCATCTTTTCCAACAGATATGGTAAATCATGGCGATGCCAAGCGAGTGGAGACTGAGTATTATAAGACACTCGGAATACAAGATCCTGTCGTTAATTCTATGTGAGCCCCTGAAACCAAATCTCAACACCATCATCGAAGAATACCAATGCGGTTTCCGTCCCGGAAAATCCACCACTGATCAGATTTTCACACCACGACAGTTCGAGTAAAGAAGAAAGTGTTGGAAGCTTTTAACACCACCCAAGGTTTCAGACAGTGAGACGCACCTGTTTAATATATGCCTGGAAATCATTGTTCGAAGAACTAACATCAGATCATCTATCAGCATAATACCAAGTCTGTCCAACTTTTGGGGTATTCATAGATGACATCGTCACAGAAACGTAGAAGATCGGAATATAATAATAATAATCACATTACGAACCATTTAGCTAATCCCCCCCTATGAAAGAGAAAACAGCTGATTGATTCAGTGGAAGTAACTAACACACAAGACAGAACAGATGTTCTGTTTTTAGTTATGATTTTTGTTGTTACTCGTTCAAGATCGGTGAATTATTATTGCTTCCGGCTACCAACCGGCTACCTTCTAACCTAAGATCGGAATACAAGCTACAATAACATCAGTAGACAAATATGAATCGAGTAGAAAAAAAACAGATCTCACCATTGACAAGTTTGAGTCAGTAAAGGATTTCACGTATCTCGGGTCTTCAGTTAACACCGAAACCAAATTACTCAAGAGGTCAAAAGGAGAACCATGTTTGCTAACCGAACACAGTTTGGGTTTTAAGAGAGAGTTTTAAGATCGAGATTCACCCGAAGAAGCATTAAGCTACATCAATATCTACAGGACCCTCACTCGTTATACCTGTTCGCAAAAATGGGCTGAACATTATCATAGGAATAATCAGACAAAAATCTTCTGACTGTATTATAGAGGAATTTGCTTCGTATGCGATATTTGGTCCTGTGTATGCAAACAATGAGTGGCGCATACGATACAGACTCCAGTATCGTAGATAGACCCTGACAAGGTCGACAACGGTTACATCAAGGAGAGCTTACATCAAAAGGAATCACAAACTCCGCAAACTGAAAGAAATTTATTATTTTAAAACAATAAAACTAAACAAAAATTATAAAATTGAAAAGTTTTGAAATTAAGAAAACAAATTCAAATTTGAATATATAGCAAATAATTTGAATTCGAGATTTCCGCTGTGTTAAATTGAAGTGCGTTCTGAAGTCAACAAACAAGTGGTTAGTGTCGACTTGAAATTTGTGGGTCTTCTCGATTATTTGCCTTAATGTCAATATCTGCTCTTTGGTGGACTTTCCTATTGTATGAAACCATATTGAAATGGGCCAATGATGCGGATTGGTGCAATTGTAATGATCTACAGGTAAACTTAAGCAAGTGCAATATTTTAATTTTGTTTTTATCGTTCACTCAACGTTGTTGTTCATGATAGATAGAAGAATAATTTTAAGTTTGACACTAGCATACAAGATTTTCAATGGACAAATTGTAATGACCTATTAACCCTTATTGAAATAAAATGCAGGGTGGGCAAAATGTAGTGTAAAAAAAAAATATACATACACGTAAAAAAAGTGTGTATGTAATGTATAAGAGATGAAGAAAAATTTTGTGTAGATTCTGAATCGACGAAACGGTTCAGATAATCATACGTATGTATTATTTGTGGTGTGCTTGTTGTTGTTTGTTGGTCAAGCACGCTCAATGAATGGTGCTGGTCGGTGAGCACTTGGTAGACATAGTTCCGATCCATCTGATCTCTTGGAGGGCAGTTATCCGCTTTGTCGGTCTGTAAGATCTTCGTGAGGTCTTGGAGCCTTCCAGACCTATGAGATCCTCTCACGTTGCAAGAACATATGTTTGTCTCATAGTCCCTAACCTGAGGCTATGATATTTCGTTCGTAGTCAGTTTCGATTCGAATAATTTCATAATATTTTGTATTTCTTTTTATGATGACATTTTATGATAACATTTTTTTAAATATTGAAGGTATTTGGTTGGTCTTAGGGAGTTGCATAGTTCTGACCTTACACTTATACTCAAAACGTAACGTAAACCTACATACAAACCTATTTCCCTTTTATATATTAGATTATCCCCATATACGACAACCCTATAGGTATAATATAAGCGAAAATTCACACACGAGGTAAAGCAAAATAAGAAACAAAAATCGATCAACAACAAAATAACCATATAACTTCTTAAAATTCCTAGTCCATCACCCCATTGAACCTTGAAAACAGTAGCATGCAAATTTCTGGCCATTTGTGATTCATCCAGCAAAAAAGCAAAGCAAACTTACCTATCCAATAGAACACGTATTATGTGTTTTGGGGTGTGTGATAAATACATAGGCATTGACAAGTTGTCGGTTTGAATTGAATCGCGCTTTTTACCAATGCAATGGAAAATTCCATGACAGTTAGTCACTTGGAAAGTTTGTGAGCTCGAGTGAGTGAGTGGGAAACCTGGAGTTTTCCAGTAGGCTTAAGGTTGGTTGATGTGAATGTCACAATGAATTGTGACATATAATTCATTGTGAAATCATAGATCAAATCTAATAAACATCAAGTTTTTGCTTGTATTTTATGATTTATGTGACATTGATTTGATACAAATATGTGTTCATTGATTGACTTGTCATTTGGTATATGATGTGTGAATCAATCTCCGATGAGTAGACTTTTATGTTGGCCATCATAAAACATAATTGCAATAACAAGAGTCTGGGAAGACACGCATAAGGAAAACCAGAAGCATGAAAGAAACCCGTTGTAACATGAAATATCAACATCAATTGTATCTTTTATACATCTCTATTTATCAAATGTAGGAAGTCATCATATTTAATGCATCCTCAAGCAGGAGACATCTAACGCTTTGCATAAATCAATATGAAAATTACTCATACGATATTCCTGAGAATGTCTTTAACTGACGCAATGAATGATCCCCAAAAAGACAATTAAAAGGTCATTATTTTTTTAGACTATATCGTTTGTCTCTCATATTATTCACTGAAAGATTCTCAAGAATCAGACTCTGAATAATTAAAATAACATCCTCAGGTAACGAAGATTGGCTTCAACAATACTTTTGTATTATCATCGTTATAAATAGACTTTATTCTACGCTTGGTGGCTTGTTTCTTAGTCGAATTGGGAGATACATTTTTTTGAGATTATATTTGTTGTCTTTTATGGATTCAGAGTATTTTAATCTTTTTAGCAAGGTTTATTGGTTTGACGTTTGAAAAATATTAATTCTTAAAGAATACAAATTTGAAGTAACGGTTATGTATCGCACATTCAAAATCCTAGCAAAATTAAAAATTTCAAATAAAATTCTAACAAAATCCTGAAACAAAATTATCTAAAGTTTTAACAAAATCCCAAATATTCTAAATCACTCAAAATGTTTAGAAAATCCCCATAAATCATAAAAAATCTTAATTTTAATCCTCAAAATTGTTTAAAATCCTAACAAAATCCCAGTCTTACAAAATCATAAAGAAAAAATTCAAAATCAATCAAATCCTCAAAATAATTTAAAATCCCAAAAAATTAAAAACATTTAAAATGTCAGAAATTTAAAAAAAATAATCAAATATCCTTTAAGAACCCAAAAATTCGAACCAAGGATTCTGGTAAAATTGTTGAGGATTTTGTAAGAATTTTTGAGATTTTAAATTATGTTCAGGATTTTTAATTATTTTATTTAACATATTTGAGGATTTATGGAGATTTTGTTAAAAATAATATTTTTGAATTTTTTCTTCAAATATTTTTGATTTTTTTCTTTTAAGGTTAGTATTATTTTTGGTGGAAGCTGTCTTATAATTGTTGTAAAGTTTTTAGGATTTAGATGAAAGGATTTGTAATGTTGTTGAGGATTTTGCTGGAATGACTTTGTTAAGATTTTTGGAATTTTGTTAGGATTTTGATAATGTTTGGGATTTTTTTAGGATTTGAAATGATTTTTAGTATTTTGTTAATGTTGTTCATTGTTACAAAAAGTAATACATTATTTGTTTTCTACCAAAATGCCAAAAAATTAACAGAATTTTGTTAGAATTGTAAATTGTTTTCTTAAAATGATTTTGTAAGATTTTTCGGCATTTTGTTAATATTATAAACTTATCCAAAATTCTAACAAATTCATCAAAAATTGTACTAAAATCCTAAGATTCAAAACTTTAACAAACTCATTCAAAAATTCAACAAAATCTCCAAAATAATCAAAAATCTTAAAAAAATAATTTACAATCCTAAAAAACATAGTAAATCCTAACAAAATCTCAAAGATTCTAACAACATTCTAGCAAAATCCCGAAAGATTCGAAATCAATCAAAATTGAAACCAACTCATTCAAAAATTCATATAAATAATCAAGAATCTTAAACAAAATTCTTACAAACTCATCAAAAATTGTACCAAAATCCTTCAAATAATTTAAAACCCTAAAAAATTATAGCAAAATCCTCAAAAAAGAATCTAATAAAATTTTAAATGACTTTATAAGATTTTGTTTTATTATTTTGTTATAATTTTTGGGTGAACTTTGTTGGAACTTTTGAGATCTTTTTAGGATTTTTAATGATTTTGGTAACATTTTTGATGAGTTTGAAGAATATTGTTTATTATATTATTTTTGAGGACTTTACTGAGTTTTTGAATGAATTTGTTTAAATGTAGATTGATTTTGAATCTTTTGGGATTTTGTATGACTTTTTTATATCTTTTTTTTTTATTTTGGTTAGAAATTTTGGATGAACTTGAGAACTTGCTAGAATTTTCAGGATTTTAATTAGGGTTTTAAATAATTTTGAGGATTTAGAATTATTTTGTTAGAATCTTTGAGATTTTGTTAGGATTTTTGATTTGTTAGGATTTACAAGGTTTTGATTATTTATGGAGATTTTGTTGAATTTTTGAATGAGTTTGTTAAAGTTTTGAGTGGTTTTGAATCTTGGGGTTTTACTAAAGTGTTCACAAATTTGTTAGAATTTTAAATAAGTTAATATATACAAAATTTCAAAAAAATCCAAAAAATCATCTTAAGAAAACAATTTACAACTCTAACAAAATTCTCAAAATCATTTAAAATTAAATTAAATCTCAAAAAGCGTAGACGATTCAAATTTCGGTTAATTTTTTGCAATTTTGGTAAAAAACAAGTAATGTATTACTTTTTGTAACAATGAACAAAATTAACAGAATACTAAAAATCATTTCAAACCCTTGAAAAATCCCAAAAATTATCAAAATCATTTTGAATCCTAACAAAATTCCAAAAATCTTAGCAAAGTCATTCTAGCAAAATCCTTAACAACATTAGAAATCCTTTCATATAAGTCCTAAAACTCTTAAAACAATTATAAGACAGCTTCCACCAAAAATAATACTAACGTTAAAAGAATAATTTCAAAAATATTTTTTGTACTTCAAATGAGACGTCTTCAAAATGTCAAATCAGTAGAGAAGTGGAGGTCATTAATTTCCGCTTATAAAGTCATAATGAAGAAAGTCTTTAATTTTTCTTTTCCACTTCTTCAAGTAATGTTTGTAGTTGTTTAGTCGTTAATTAATTTATATGTTTGTTTTACTAACTTTCTTGTTCAACTTGTTAGATGTTGTTGTTGTTGAGTTGCTACTTGCTAGACACCCTCTCTCTTTGCGATAATGAGGTTCATGTCTTGTTTTCTTATTTTCATTTACATTTCCATTTAAAGGTGCTTCTTTTGTTATTTGTTTAACTAAAATATATTCTTCTTGCTTTATAAATATATGAACATAATTAAACTTCAATGATATTCAATTCCGCAATTAGTTGTTGTCTGTCAAGCCACAATAAAGGTTAATTTCCTTTCGCTCATGCAAGCCGCACATTTTCCCACAGCTGCAGAAACTTTCTTAAGCCGGCCCACTCAAACACCCGTTAGAAAACCAGAATACAATCCATTCCATGCCTAAGATCATTATGAAAGGCACTTTAACAACGGATACATCAGAGGTCATCTTAGTCGTACGCAACGATCTCCCATTGGGACTGGAACCTATCTCGACAACAAAAAAACCAACTTCAATACTAAGAAGTTTTTATGAAAAGCATTGAAGTGAAGCGGTTATCTTTCAAATTCTCCAAAGAACATAATAGTGAGCAATGGCAACATCACGATAGGCAAAGAGCTAGTTCCTGCGCCAATAAACCGAAATACATAACAAGAATAACTACATCAGATGCTGATCTTAGTCCAGCCATAACTATCACACCGTTATGCGAAGGTATTATGCTATGTGGTGATGTCGGTGGTGAATGAACCGAGTAATAGTTATAGGAGAATGGCAAAATGAGCAAAAATATTACAAGCAATTGCAAATACTACTAACAGAAATTGATCTTGCAAACACCAGATCGCTCTAATGCAGAGGCGCATTCTATATAAAGCATGGCTTGAAATAAACCTAGCTGGAGCCCAATTCAGTCAAGCTAATCATTTGAAGGTATATGAAATGCACTTGGCTGATTTGTTGCCTTCATTTGTTCATATTATAACTTTATATGGTCATTAGTTCATATTATAACTAGTATATGAATAGGCAACTCCATAACTATTGAATAGGATCTATAATTTTCGAACTTTAAGATTTGTTTTTGTATTGCATTAAGGGTAAGCAAATATTAAGAAGCCTAGCCATTTGTTAAAACTATAATCGCAAAATGACATACATACATATGATGATTTAACGAA
>JXPG01001876.1:254-11061 GCA_001015175.1 Megaselia abdita | reverse complement strand
TATATTATACAGGGTGTCCAGAATAAGATTCTAAACCGGGAATTGAATAATAGTATAAATTTATAAAATTAACCGAATGTTTGAATTCAAAACAAATTAACAAAATGGAATACTTCAATTCACAAATGTTTATTGTGGACACTTTTAAATGGTGAAACATTTAATTTGCGGCTCTCTTTACTCTACATAAAATAGCAAGTTAAGTATTTTTAAAAACACTCTACAAAAAATCGCGAGTTAAGTACCTTAAAAAACACTCTAAAAAGAATTGCGAGTTTAGTATCTTAAAAAAAAATCACTAAAAATTACGAGTTTAGTATCTTAAAAAAAAACACTCCACAAGAAATCGCTAGTTTAGTATCTTAAAAAACACTCTACAAAGAATCGCGAGTTCAGTATCTTAAAAAACATTCTACAAAAATCACGATATCTTAAAAACTATCCTCAAAAAACCGCTAGTTTAGTATCTAAAAAAAATTATTCTACAAAAAATCACGAGTTTAGAATCTTTAAACACACTCTAAAAAGAATCGCGAGTTTAGTATCTTAAAAAACACTCTAAACAGAATCCCGAGTTCGGTATCTTAAAAAACATTCACATAAAATAGCGAGCTTAGTATCTTAAAAACCATTCTACAAAAAATCACAAACTTGATATCTTAAAAAAAAATCCTCAAAAAACCGCTAGTTTAATATCTAAAAAAAATAATTCTATATAAAATAGCGAGTTAAGTATTTTTAAAAACACTCTACAAAAAATAACGAGTTTAGAATCTTTAAAAATACTCTAAAAATATCGCGAGTAAATTGAACAAAAGTTTAAAACGTTTACATTTTTCTAGTGTAAAAATAAGTAAAAAAGCAAAATCGAAAAAAAAGTGCAACATTTTTGCACTTTATTTTAGCGAATCGCAAAAAAATTGACTTTTATCATATTTTAAAATTTGTTTAATTAAAAAAATTATTTTTTTTTAGGAAAAATTAAAAAACATTCTACACAAAATCACGAGTTTAGAATCTTTAAAACCACTCTACAAAGAATAGCGAGTTCAGTATCTTAAACAAAAATCTAAAAAAAATCAAAAGTTTAGTGTCTTTAAAAATCACTACATAAAATAGCGAGTTTAGTATCTAACAAAAATCACTCCACATAAAATCTCGAGTTTAGTATCTTAAAAAACACTCTACTAAGAATCGCGAGTTCAGTATCTTAAAAAACATTCTACAAAAAATCATGAATTTAATATCTTAAACAAATCCTCAAAAAACCGCTAGTTTACTATCTAAAAAAATCACTCTATTTAAAATAGCGAGTTAAGTATTTTTAAAAACACTCTACAAAAAAGTTAATTATCTAAAAAAAAAAAAAATCACGAGTTTAGTATCTTTAAAAAGAATTGCGAGTTTAGTTTCTTAAAAAACATTCTACAAAAAATCACGAGTTGAGTACCTTTGAAAACACTCTAAAAAGAATTGCGAGTTTAGTATCTTCAAAAAAAATCACTAAAAATTACGAGTTTAGTATCTTAAAAAAAAACACTCCACAAGAAATCGCTAGTTTAGTATCTTAAAAAACACTCTACAAAAATAGCGAATTTAGTATCTTCAAAAAACACTCTACAAAAATAGCGAATTTAGTATCTTAAAAACATTCTTAAAAAATCGCAAATTTAGTATCTTAAAAAACATTCTACAAAAAATCACGAGTTTAGTATCTTAAAAAACATTCTATAAAAAATCGTGAGTCTAGTATCTAAAAGAAATCATTCTACAAAAAATCACGAGTTTAGTATCTTGAAAAACACTCTATAAAAAATAGCGAGTTTAGTATCTTCAAAAAACACTCTACAAAAAATCGAGAGTTTAGTATCTTAAAAAAAACACTCTATAAAAAATCGCGAGTTTAGTATCTTAAAAAACACTCTACAAAAATATTCTATAAAAAATCGCGAGTTTAGTATCTAAAAAAAATCATTCTACAAAAAATCACGAGTTTAGTAATTTACAAAAACACTCTACAAAAATCGCGAGTTTAGTATCTTAAAAAAACACTCTATAAAAAATAGCGAGTTTAGTATCTTCAAAAAACACTCTACAAAAATCGCGAGCTTATTATCTAAACACGAGTTAAGTATCTTAAAAACACTCTACAAAAAATCGCGAGTTTAGTATCTTAAAAAACACTCAAAAAAGAATCGCAAGTTTAGTATCTTAAAAAAAATCCTCAAAAAATCGCGAGTTTAGTATCTAAAAAAATTCACTCTACATAAAATCTCGAGTTTAGTATTTTAAAGCATATTGTTCAAATTGATGTTTTTTTAAATCTCAATTTTGATTGAATTTAATTTTGATCTGTTATCTTTTCACTGTTTTCGTATCAAAATTAGACATCAATCAATGCGAGAATGTTTGTTTTTCATTTTCGAAATAAAGGATCTGATTAAAGAACCACTAATATAATAAATTCATAAAATCGAAAAAGTTGGTTTTTTTTTTGACATAAAATGCTATTCGTAGTTTCAAGGTCGTGAATCTTATTCCGGATACCCTGTATAATAAGCTCAAGAAAACAATTGTAAAAAACTTCAGCTCAGTAAAAAATACACTACATTAAAAAAAAAATAGAATAGTAAAAAATTAAGCAATAAAATAAAGGTTAAAAGAACGAATTGAAAATAAATAATATAAAAAAAGGAAAAAAGATAAATTTAATATGGCAAGAAAAAATCGCTATAATTTTAAGTGTAATTCTTAATTTTTTTTTTAATCGTATTTATTTTATTTCAGTTTGTTTATTTGTTGTTAATTTAATTTAATTTTTGTTTTTATTAGTATTTGTTTTTTCTGGATTTGCTTTTATTTTTGTTTAATATTTCTTTAATTCAATGTTTGATTATAAAGTTTTTGTTTGTAATTTTATGTTTTATTTTATATAATTTTGTGATACAATTTACAGAATACAGTTTTTAAATTTCATAGATATTTGTTTTTCTATATCCTGCAAGTCTGGTCAAAATCGGTACAGAAAATTTATGAAAAAGATAGGGCAAAATTATTTTTAAATTGATTTCTTGGAAAAGTAAAATCTATTGCCATTCTTTTTGAAACTTATTTTATGAAAAATATTTAACATGTTTTATTTAATCAGGAGAAAAGCCCGAAAGAAGCGAAGCCCGAGAGAAATTCGAAAGATTATTAAAAATAAATAAGCGTTTATTGCTTTTAAAATGGTTTTCCATATCTGCATTTAACTTTGAAATCTTAACATAAATAAAAGAAAAAAAAACATATCCTTATGAAACGAATTTTTTAAATTAAAACTTGGAAAACTTTTTTTAAGATTTGATTTTTTTTGCTGACATTGTTCTATACTTTAAATATTGTTGGCATTATTACCCTCGATGACCTATAATTTTCCCAATATTGTTATCTTCGACTTCCATAACTCCGCCTGTGGTCTCCCAAAATAATTCACGAATTCATTATCATTCCCCAAAAAGTCAAAACATTCCATTACTCCCAATCGTCAGACAATTTCCCATAGTGAAAGAGATCTCAACAAATAAACCGACAACGATCTATCTCTCCATAGCGTACCGCATCAAATCGTACCGCACCGCACAATATACAACCCATAATACCAACGATACGATACAACGATTGCAGTTACAGTTTGCCAGTTATAGTTGGCAAGTCAGCTCGACAAGTTGTTTAGTAAATAATCGCTCCGTGGTCTCTTTGTATTACATATTACGCGAACATAACGATTGATTTAAAAAAGTGACTGTGAAAAGTTACACAAGTGTTTTTTTTTGACGGTTGAAAGTGGATTTTGCATTTATCTTAACAATATTTTCAAGGGAAGGAAGAAAGGAAAGACAAGAAAGGTAAAGCCTCTCGGTAAAACCAGTAATTACAACTTTTAGGCAGGTTAATAAGTGTGTAGCCTTTCCATGCGATCTGAATCTGATTTACGTGAAGAAAGTTTTCCAAACAATAGTTAAAAGAAAATGTGGTGCAACAAACAAGAAAATTAATTATTATGTTGAATGATGATGATTTTTCTATGGAAAATCAAATCCGTGCGAATTCGAATTATTCACGGTTGACGATCAGATTCATTTCGAAGAAGACGACATTCATGAAAAGACTGTGAAAGCGAACGAAATAAAGAAAATTTTGGAACGTGACAAATGTACTGATTGGGTTTTGGGTTATGCTAATAACACTCGGTGTAGGTTTTGGCGTAAGGTGTAACGATTACATAAAGTAAAACAGGTGCATAATGAGACATAACTGACATACGTGGTGTTATGCGTTTTGTTTGCTCAATTGGTATTTTGTTTAAAGTAAATTTTTATTTGTTTAAAAATATTATACGTCCTTGTTCTAATTTGATAAAACTTATGAGTTATTTGTTTGCTTATCGAAATAGAACAAATGTTTTGATTCAATGATCTTTTGGGTTTCTGGTTTTTCCACTTCTGTTTTTTTTTTATTATTTTTTTCTTATGATATGAGGGTATTTGAATATGCACGGATTTAGACTTGTGAACTTAATCATCTCTTGTATTGATAGAGGTGAAAGAACCACCTCGAACCCACAGCCTTTTTCTGTCAAGGATACTGCTCAATCCAATTGAGTTTCCGAGGCTATTTAGATTTTTTATATGTTTTGTTTTATTTCAATATTCCAAATGACCTCTTCTGAAACTTCCAGGAATTTTTTTTTATCCAAAATAAGAACAAAGACAAAAAGTTCAAAGTCTTCGCACTTGGATCCCATTCAATACATCTTAAGTGTTCAAACAAAATTCAGTTTTTGTAAATTTTTTGAATGCCAAAATTTAATATTTTTGAAGTTTAAAAGTTTGAAACAAAAAGTGGAATATTTTCTCACTTGATTCGAACCAAAACGTACAACAAATGTTCACTTAATTTTAGATTAATTTCAAGAAGAGTAACAATTTGAACAGAAAAGTATTATAAATTATATATAGTTTTGGAATTTTTTTTAGCTAAGCTAAATTTAAATTTTTTTTTAATTTAAAAATTAAAAGATAATTTAAGATATTTAAACGCAATAAATTTGTACTTTTGTAATTTTTTATTTTCTTTAATTTGCAAAATGGTTAAAGTTTTTATGTTTTTAAATTTAAAAAAAGTTTCGGAGCTCGAAATTTGTTTCTTAATTTTATAGTAACTTTAATCGAATTAAATGTAAAAAAATGCATTTTTCTAGTGTAACAAAAAGAAGCTAAATCATGTCAAAAAGTGTAATGTTTGCACTTATAATTTTATATGTTTTTTAACGTTTTAGTTAAACAAAGATGAGCAAAAAAGTTCAAGGAGCGTCAACAGAATTTGATGTAAAAAACGCATTTTATTTTAACAAATTTGTAATGCCAAAATTCATATTTTTCTAGTGTAAATATTAAAAAAAACAGCAAAACCAAGCAAAAAAAAATCTAAATCGAACAAAAGTTTAAAATGTTCAGATTTTGTAAAAATGTAAAAATAAGAAATAAAGCGAAAATCGAAAAATGGAGAGGAACATTTTTGCACTTGATTTTAGCGATTCGCAAAAAATTTATATTTATTGTATTCTAAAATTAGTTTGATTCAAACATTTCAGATTTTTCTTGTGTACAAAAAAAAAAAAGAAGGTATATCGAGAAAAAAAATAATATATTTAAGAAATTATTTAATTTAAAGTGTTCACATTTTCCTAGTATAAATATAAAAAAGAGCAACACCAATTTGGTGTCACCAAACCAAACACTTGAATTTAGTAAATTTTAACATTTTACAATTTATTAAAAAAAAATGTTTTATGTATATTTTCCAAGTTGTTTTAATGCTTAAATCTCACATTTTTCTAGTGTTGAAATATAAAATAAGAAACTAGCCAAAAGTAAAATAAAACATATTAAAAAAGAAAAATTTATGCAAAAATTAAAAAAATTTCTAATGTGAAAATAAAAAAAGCAAAACTAAAAGCTTAGTAAATTTAAATTTTGCAATTTAAAAAAAAAAAAATTAAATGGACATTTTTGTGTTAAGATAAAAAAAAATGCTAAAGTTTCAAGTTTTTTAGGTAAACATTAATTTGAGCCAAGAAGTGCTAACATTTTCGCACTTGATTTTAATGCTAAATTTTTTTTAACTTTTTTAATGCCTAAATTTAAAATTCTTAAGTGTAAAAACTAAAAAAAAATTCAGGAACTAGAACTTAAAACCGTTAATGTCTAAACCATATTTAATAGACAAAATTGTCAGTATTAATGTATAACATTTAAAAAGAGCATACATTTTAAATTTACAGATGCGAAAGAGATGCATCAAATTATCAAATAAATGAATGCATTTTATAATAAATATATAATTAATGTATTAATGCATAATTTCACAATGTGACATTGTTTCGCTAATTGTTTATTATTTATTTTTAAACTCATCGGTACAGAAAGACAAATAGACGACAGACAGACAGGCAGACAAAAAATGCATAAATAAAGTAAATAAATTTAACAATAAGTATAAAATTAATTTATAATTTCAAAATGTAACTTTTTTTCGCTACATTTTTCATTAGTTATTCTTAAACTTATAATATTATAAAAGATTTTAATTTTGGTTTTGACCCTAAAAAATATAAAAATTNCGGTACAGAAAGACAAATAGACGACAGACAGACAGGCAGACAAAAAATGCATAAATAAAGTAAATAAATTTAACAATAAGTATAAAATTAATTTATAATTTCAAAATGTAACTTTTTTTCGCTACATTTTTCATTAGTTATTCTTAAACTTATAATATTATAAAAGATTTTAATTTTGGTTTTGACCCTAAAAAATATAAAAAAATTTTGTAATTTTTATGAAGAAATATCTAAAATATTAAAATCTATCATTAAAAAAAAAACTGCAGCACAAATGAAAACTAAATATTTGAAGAGATATTATAATTTAAGCTTGTGCTTTATTTCTTCCTTAGTAAGTTTTATAACTTTCAGTTTATTTTACTACTTAACATTTTTTTAAATATATACTACTGGGTTTGAAGCACTAGTGATATTCACAACATTTAATAAAATTCGTAACGTGAGTAAAATGATTTCAACATGATTTGAACCCAGGTCTTTTATACAGTAAAAATTAAGGATTTTACTATTTGTGGCTAATTTTACTAAAACAATTTGAAATAGCAAAATGTGCTATTATTTCTCTATTTTATATTAAAATTTACTACTTTTAAAAGTATTCTATTTCTACCGAATCTGACAATAATGTTTTGTAGTGAAATTTACTACTTCAACTTGTGGAAAACCCGATTTGTTATAGTAAATTTCACTACTTATGGTAAATTTTAATATTACCAAACTTATGCAGAAACTGCTACTACGCTTTTTAGTAAGATTATAAAAATTCTATAAAAATAAATTAAAACCCATACATTCCCATTTCATAAATTTTTATTGTTAAAAAGTATCAAAATATAACATATTTTATGCTCAAATAGTAAATCTCTAGTATTGGTTTCTATCTATGAGAAACAAGAAAATAAAAGTATACTCTACTTTTATCTTCTTCTGGAAAAATGAAATGGGGGTAATGGTCTATAAAAATGTTAATATCTGCATGAATTGGGTTGCAACAACAACAAAATGTGGAAAACTAAAACAAAGCTGCGTTAAATAAGGTTTTATGATCTTGATAAGGTTTAAATGTTCCACTTATAGACTAAAGATATAAACCAAATGAAAGTAAGAGATAATCCAATTTGATATAGAATAAGAGACAAAATTAAAACAAAACCATTTCTATTGGCTAATTCGAAATCCTTAGTTTTTATTGGCTAAAAATTACGGCTAAACAGAATTAAACTCGATGGAGTTCAGGATTAGAATTACACTAATTCGATGTTTCTACCTCAATCACCTCAATCTATATAATATTTTGCGGACATTATACCCATTCTGAGAAGAAGAAAACCTCCCCTCCTAATTTTATAAAAATAGAATGTCCATTTAAATAATATTTCCATAAAATATTCCATTAAAAAAATATAGTAACGTCGTATTATTTTCCATCCAACTGCGAATTAAAAACCCATAAACAAAAAATCTCATTACAGCTAAATCCGCCTCATTAATAAATAAAAAATGATAGTTTTATTAGTTGCTAATTCTAGGACAACTACTGTTCATTACCCAGTCAGTCTCCTCCATCAATCATTAATACAAGTTTCTCGCTTAAGTCTTTCATTTTTTCGAAGAAGTTTCTCGCTTAAGTCTTTTGTATTTAGAGGAACTTTCCACCTCTCCACAGGAAACTTCCATTACTCAGCCTTTCCGTGGATTTCAAACGAATATCATATGAATCCAATTTAAAAGAATTCTATAATTTACGACAAATCTCAGCAAGAGTTAATTACACAGCCATTCCATTAATCACCCACTAAAGAAATTGATAACCATGTTAATATGACGACTATTGCTACCGCCAAAGTCATTCAGCTAATCACTTACTTACTTTTACACATTTACTACCAAACAACTAATTAAATTGCGCGGACACTGTTTTCACCAAACAATATCCCATAAATTGTAATCACATAAAAACAGTCACATAAAAAAACCTCACTATCGAATTCCAATCATACCGGTCTTTTTTGCGTCTGTGTAAACTTTTAATCGGCGTGTTTTGAATATCCAAAAAAATATCTTCCGGATCCATTCCATGCTTGCCCTAGATTACCATGCATTTCCTAATCCACTGGAATTTCATTATTCACGCGTGTTTTGACATTTCACGAACACAATTGACCTGTGGTTTATTCGTTCATCTTTTACGCGGTCTTTAAATTTTGTTTAAGATTAATATTGCATGTGAAGATAATTTCTGACTCCGAAAGACCACAGCCTAAAAATACCCACGGTAATTAATGCAACATAAAATGACATAATGTTGATTTGACGTAACATATAATCAACAATATCTGATGAATGAAAAGAGTATAATAAGAGACCAACCGTCGTCATCATAATCGACGGCAAGGCAAGACATGGCAAGATGAAGTTGAAGTTCAGTAAAATTGTATAGAAGAAAGATTGCGTAACATTAACATGGATGTTGGTAATTTGGTTAAACGAACGATCTGATTTTGATTTCCTTTCACTCATTTCCGACTTTTGATTATTGCTTCAGGCGATTTTATTTGGAGGAAATGTGATCAATCTCGTAATATATATCAGTCAGAAAGGTTAACGTGTGCTCCAATCGGAAAATTGTCTTATTATCTACGCGTCTTCTTTTATAATTAGGATACGTGACTAATATATGTGGAAAACTAAAATTTCTTATGGGTCAGTTAGTCAGTTTATAATGAATGAAATTTAGAGAGTTTTTATATATCTTGCAATTTTTGTTTAGTTTTAGCATTTTTTGTATGATGTCTTCTAGTCTTTATAGTTTTCTTAGTGTACATAGACTTCATCTTTATAGGTTTCTTAGTTTTCAGCCTTCTAGTCTTCTAATCTTTTAATCTTCTAGTCTTCATAGTCTTCTTAATATTCATAGTCTTCTAGACTTTATTGTCTTCATAGTCTCATAGTCTTTTAATCTTCTAGTCTTCATAGTATTTATAGTCTTCATGGTCTTTATAGTCTTCTATAGTCTTCAGAGCCATTGGTTTCTTAGTCTTCTAGTCTTCATAGTCTTCATAGTCTTCTAGTCTTCATAGTCTTTTAGTCTTCTAGTCTTCATATCTTCATGTCTTCATAGTCTTCTACTCTTCTAGTCTTCTAAAGTTCTAGTCTTCATAGTCCTCATAGTCTTCATAGTCTTCTTAATATTCATAGTCTTCTAATCTTCTAGTCTTCTAGTCTTCACAGTATTCTGGTTTCCATATTCTTCATAGTCTTCAGTCCTCATAGTCTTCATATCTTCATGTCTTCATAGTCTTCTACTCTTCTAGTGTTCTTAATATTCACAGTCTTCTAATCTTCTAGTCTTCTAGTCTTCATATTCTTCATAGTCTTCAGTCTTCATAGTCTTCATATCTTCATGTCTTCCTAGTCTTCTACTCTTCTAGTCTTCTTAATATTCATAGTCTTCTAGACTTTATTGTCTTCATAATCTTCATAGTCTCATAGTCTTTTAATCTTCTAGTCTTCATAGTATTTATAGTCTTCATGGTCTTTATAGTCTTCTATAGTCTTCAGAGCCATTGGTTTCTTAGTCTTCTAGTCTTCATAGTCTTCATAGTCTTCTAGTCTTCATAGTCTTTTAGTCTTCTAGTCTTCATATCTTCATGTCTTCATAGTCTTCTACTCTTCTAGTCTTCTAAAGTTCTAGTCTTCATAGTCCTCATAGTCTTCATAGTCTTCTTAATATTCATAGTCTTCTAATCTTCTAGTCTTCTAGTCTTCACAGTATTCTGGTTTCCATATTCTTCATAGTCTTCAGTCCTCATAGTCTTCATATCTTCATGTCTTCATAGTCTTCTACTCTTCTAGTGTTCTTAATATTCACAGTCTTCTAATCTTCTAGTCTTCTAGTCTTCATATTCTTCATAGTCTTCAGTCTTCATAGTCTTCATATCTTCATGTCTTCCTAGTCTTCTACTCTTCTAGTCTTCTTAATATTCATAGTCTTCTAGACTTTATTGTCTTCATAATCTTCATAGTCTCATAGTCTTTTAATCTTCTAGTCTTCATAGTATTTATAGTCTTCATGGTCTTTATAGTCTTCTATAGTCTTCAGAGCCATTGGTTTCTTAGTCTTCTAGTCTTCATAGTCTT
>JXPG01001844.1:514-13840 GCA_001015175.1 Megaselia abdita | reverse complement strand
ACAATCAGTGGGGGAACAAATTCAAATATATACCTTTGCGGCGGTCTTTTCCTCTTAGTAGACCTCTATAAGTCAGCTTAATTTCTAACTTCACTCGTCTGTGGTAAGCGTGAGAGTTTCCTTGAGGCGTCTTGTTCTGAGGATTTTCCTAAACATACAATCCCTGTTAACACAATGAAGTAATCCATTCATAGTAGGCTAAAGTTTGTCTTCTGTGGTAAGCATGTCGAGTTTGAGGACTTTTCTTTCCTAGACTCACAATCCCTGTTAACACAATGAAGCTATCTCTACAAACATTCGTAGTAGGCTTAAGTTAGTTAAGATGGAGATTCATACAATATGAAAAAAATATTCCGATGACTAAGCAAAAGTAATCATGCAATTTAAAAAATTACTTCCTCTCTCCATCACAAAATAATAACTAAAAAAACGAATCATTTCCTATAAAGATCAAGAGAAACAGCAGTAACCTAGAAACAGAATGTTCAACTACTGCATAATATGTATTCGATTTCCTCGTGACATAGAATCCCAAGTGCTCGCATTACCATTGCATTATGTTGCGGTTTTCCTCTGTTTCTCTATAAAACAAGAACTTTGATGTGAATCACTCAACCGTTGCCAACTAAGAACATGTATCGTGTTTCAAACTGTCCACTTCTAATGGAAGATCGAATTTGATCTCGAGCCACTCCTCAAAACTCCCAAACAACAGAAATCCCAGACAAAACAATAGATTACCCAATTAGACGTCGTCGTCGTCGACGTGCTATGCGATTATCTTCAGAAGACACGATGGAAGCAATTTTTCACATCAGAACACACAAAATCCATACAACAAGCAACAAAAGTCAACCGACAACCACAACAAGAAACAACAGTGAAATTAAGCAAATACTCGATTGTCGCGCTTGGAATTTATGGGCCGATTTGGTAGCAGCAAACAATACAACAACAGCCTTAAGATGAAGATGAGGAATCCAAGAAGATTAAGGAAGAACAGTGTTTGCATGCATGTCGTTTCGTTCCTCTGCACATACAGTAGGTACATGCTGTGATATTATGTGTATATAGAGATGGACACTCAGATTGAACGTAACATTGATTAGAATATACAGATTTCTCTGTTCTGTTCTCTTGTGGTATGGTATAGTATAGTATACTATAGGCAGCCGCCAATTCGAAAAGTGAAAGAAAGAATGGAATGAAAAAATACCACTTGGATGATGCTTGTGATCATGATGCGGAGCAGTAGGGTGGACTGTTTGATGGTTTTGGGTTCTTGTGAATTGTAGTTGGTTGAGATTTAAATTTTTGTTGGGTTTTTTTGGTTTGCTGTATTCTAGATGCATCAATGTTAGCTTTATATGCATTTATCAGTTGCTCTATTTCATTCGTTTTAGTTTTCCCTCTTGCTCTGAATAGCCTCTGGTTTTTACAAGTGCTTTCGATGCACGTGAGTAGTATCTCCGACTTGCATAAAAGAAAACTGTTAACAAAATTGTTTANTCAATGTTAGCTTTATATGCATTTATCAGTTGCTCTATTTCATTCGTTTTAGTTTTCCCTCTTGCTCTGAATAGCCTCTGGTTTTTACAAGTGCTTTCGATGCACGTGAGTAGTATCTCCGACTTGCATAAAAGAAAACTGTTAACAAAATTGTTTATCGTGTGCACTAAGGATCGAACTCAGAATCGTCAGAGAGAAAGGCGAGAGGCGTCTACAATCATTACTTAAACTAGACTAAATAGATATTGAAAATACTTCCAAAAATTAAACATTCAATAAATGAAAAGGATGTATAGGAATTCTGAGTATAAGATTATGAATAGATTTGTAGATAAAATGTTAAATGTAAATAGTTTAGTAGTCTACTAAATCTGTCCTATTCAGAATAGCTGACCATTTATCTGTCTCGCACCTTACTTCAATCTGAAGTGATTTCTTTCTAAAGAGAGCAGTGAGCTTCAAGGTAATATACAACATCACCCTCAAAATAAGAAGCGACACAGACCAGAATCTCGTTTTTACGATTATTTTGTAAATTCAGCTGAAATGATCACAAAGCTCTGTTTTTGGAGTGATTTGTTTAATTTGAAGAGAGTCTCACAAGAAAGCATAGATGCCTCAAACAAGAATTGGGCTAAGCTTTGTTCTAAGTTCATGGAAATAGATAATACGAAATGAAAGGCCCTCGATAATATGGCCAGCCGTTTTATATAAGTATACCATGTACCGAATGTACGATGGGTGGGTCACCTAGCCATCGAAACTTCAGTCTCTTCAGAGATTGGAGAAATACTTAGAGACTGGAAACAAAAACTGAAAGACTTCATAAAGACTGAAAGACTTTTAGCCAAAATATAAGACGTCAACCGCAACAGTCAGAGGGACTGAGGATGAGGACCATTTTTGCTACTCTTGAAGAATATTTATTCAGCTAGAAGATCGTTCATATACTGAAAGACTGACGAAGAGACGGAAATACTGTACAACGAGCCAAAGGTGACCCAAGGTGTAGCAGTGATATTAAGGAATTTTTGCTTCCTATGTGTTTAGTTTTATCTCTTTCTCTGAATAGAGTCAGTCTGTCTGCTACTTTAACGAATTCCATTTTATTTCATCAACATCGAAACGACGAGGGTGGCGTCAAGTAGTATATCCGACTCACACGAAAGAGAATATCTTACGAAAAATGTTGACGTGTGCACTGAGGATCGAAGTGAGAATCGTCAGATTGGAAAGCGAGAGTGCTGCACCTACACCAACCAACTACCATAGTGAGACTCTCAGGAAATTTATAAAGACTGAAGAACTCCTAGCGAATGTATGTGTTGAAAGACTCTTGGAAAT
This sequence comes from Megaselia abdita, assembly GCA_001015175.1. Taxonomy (NCBI): domain Eukaryota; kingdom Metazoa; phylum Arthropoda; class Insecta; order Diptera; family Phoridae; genus Megaselia; species Megaselia abdita. Next base: position 10,987 of record JXPG01001844.1, on the reverse strand, counting down.
TGCTAAACTCCTTTAAGATTTTTTATAGCTTATTCCCAGTAAACAATTCCCTTTCTTTAAGATTTCTAAAAGAAGTCTTTTAAAACAAACAAAATTCAAAAAGATGTCTTATTTATTCGAAATCTACTTGAAGAAGTCTTAAAGAAGTTTGAAGTTGTCTAAAAGAGTTCTTTTTAAAACTTCTTTGAGATAAGTTGGNTAAACAATTCCCTTTCTTTAAGATTTCTAAAAGAAGTCTTTTAAAACAAACAAAATTCAAAAAGATGTCTTATTTATTCGAAATCTACTTGAAGAAGTCTTAAAGAAGTTTGAAGTTGTCTAAAAGAGTTCTTTTTAAAACTTCTTTGAGATAAGTTGGGAACATTTTCAGATTTCTAAATTCTTTGAAAAGAACTCTTTAAGAAACATTAAATCGGTCTTCCTTCTTTTTCTTTAAGAAGTCTTTAATACATGTTTGGAAAGAAATCAGAAATCTTAAAGAATTCTCATTTCTTCTTAAATATTCTTGAAAAGTCTAAAAGTCTTGAAACATTCTTTTGAACGTCTGAAGTTATCTATCAGAATTATTTTTCAATCTTCTTAAATTGATTTTTTCTTCAACAATAATATTTCTTTAATACCTCTTAAGTAATCTTCTAGATTAAAAGAGATAAATAAGATATTTTTAAATTGGTTTTATATGCCTGACTAGTGCGAAATGAGAAAAATTTTATCAGTTTTAAAATTTAAATANAAATTGATTTTTTCTTCAACAATAATATTTCTTTAATACCTCTTAAGTAATCTTCTAGATTAAAAGAGATAAATAAGATATTTTTAAATTGGTTTTATATGCCTGACTAGTGCGAAATGAGAAAAATTTTATCAGTTTTAAAATTTAAATATTTCCATTTCCATCACACGAGACAAACTTAAACTGAAAATTTAATTCTTTGAAGAGTTATTTATTTATTTGAAAGTTGAAATATCCGGGAGGTTTCGTCTTTATTTGTTTGAAATATACCAATATAAAAAAGTCAACTTTCTCGAGCTTTGTATAAGATATTTGATTTCTGAAAATAGAAAAATTATTCTTAAGACTCTAGAGGTCAGTATATTGTTTTGTTTTCTTTTGTTAGACGTCTTGTAGATGCTTAGATTAGAATGATTTAAGAGCTCTCAAATTTCTTTTCTAAGAAGTCTTTAATATTTATCCCGACAAATATTAACATTATTTTCAAAGAAGTCTTATTTTCTAAAACAGACAAAAAAAAAACAAAATAAGACAAATTTTTATTTTCTTCGTTTCTGGGGTTTAAATTCTGTAATTTTCAAAATCAGAGCCAAACCGAAGAAAACCTGACAGTCTTAGAAAGAATTAGAAATGTATTGTTCAACTCGATCTGGAATTTTGAATTCATGAGTTTATCAGTCAGAACTTTCGTTATGAATAACTCTAAAGAATTTTAGGAAGACCTACTTCAATCATTTTTTTCAGCAACAATTAAATTTACCAGAATTCAAGAAATCGCAAACGGCTTCACCTAAATAATGTGGCCAGCTTTCTTAAATATTCACACATTATGACTGTGAACTTAAGTGGCGTGAAGAAATCATTAAAGAAAACGCAAACGATATTATTTGATATAGTTTTCCCATTTACTCTTCATTTTGAACTTCAATGTTAACAAACTGTCACATCTTGAGGGCTTGTGTAAAATTGAGACACCTCAGACCAGACATGGCAGCCGTGGTCCAATATAAGCCATCTTAGCCATCAGCCGTGTTAGAATCGTCAGCCGACTTGAAGATTTTTGTAAATTTCGGAAAAATATAAGCTTCAAGCCGTTAAAAATTGCGACTTTTTTTTTTAATTTAAGCTGTCCGTCGATTATTTTGCGTTTTTATCGATAATATAAGCCATTAGCCGATAAAGACTATTTGGTGAAATCCAGCCGCCAGAGGGACATGGGATGTGGTCAGCCACCAGCCGGCCTAAATTTAAGGCGGCTGACATGTCTGCCTTAGACGTCTTCTGAAGCTTTTTTCATGCCACAGTCTACTAATCCTCAGCTGTTGCAACCAAGTCCCGCAGACCGACGGCTAATTGCAGCCGAACGCTCAGAGAAATCTGTTTGGCCCAACCAATATGGCCAGCTACACTCAAGAATATGAATGATATGACTATGGCTGACTATTTTTACATTGGTGGTGGGTGAGATGGCTGATTATTTTCAGCACTGATTATGTATGATTATTTCCAGCAAACAATTTATGGCTTTAAGTTATGACTATTAAAATAGAGAGAGTTCTTGAAGGCTTGTTCTGCTTTTAAATACAACAACCGGCTAACCCTGGTAACATAAATAAATAACTAAGAGAAATAGCCACATACAACCGATCATATTGAAGAAGTCTCCTTTCCCGTGAATCGAAAAATTCTAACAACCAACAAATGCAGACAGACCACCCTAATTCTTGCCATGATCTGTGAGCGCATCATTATAATAATAGTATCGACCGACACCAACAACAAAACATGAGAGCTGAGAGGAGCAAACATCGAACAGATACAATTTAGCTCGAACTCCGCTAATACTCACATTTTTATACATTACGCTCTACACCGTGCAAAATCATAGAGTGCACCGAACTAATTCAAGGCTAAATGCCAATAACGAATGCACATACATACACGTCGTGTCAATGTGGTTCCGTGAATGTGAGCGTGCAAAGAAGCGAGCAAAAAAAAGTTTCATCGTTGTCGATGTTATTTTATATATATATAAATGCGATTCTTCTCTCGTATTCACTTCTAATCACTAAAATTTCGCTGTTTTCTTCTCAGGCTCTCTACGTCGGATCGACCGACCGTCCGACAGTCCGTCCGTCTGTCCGAGCCTCCCGCCCCGTCAATCCCTGCTACCTCCAGCTAGACCAACATATGTTTATAAACTTTTTTGCTCTCATCATTTTCAAATAACTTTTCGTTTTGTTACCTTTTGTGTTGCAGTTCTTCCACTCTTGACTTTATACAAAGTAGATTCGTTTCTATACTTTATAACACAAAGTGAAGTTACTTGTACAAAGTAACGTCTTCTATGCACAAAGTAACGTAACGCCTCATGAATGCCATTAGCAAACAGTGTAAGTGAGAGTCTTGTGGAAAAACGAGTCGAATGGAAGAAGAAAGTGAGAATTCACATTTTCCTTTCTAACGCTTTTCCACCGTTGCGTTGCCTTGTTAATTTCAAATTGGATTTGGCTTGTTTTTCCGCTTCTTACCTGGAAAGAAAATGTTAAAAGAGGAAAATTAGAGGTTTTCTTTTTCGATATGAATGAATGAATTATATTTGTCGAGGTCTTTGGGGTTTCTGAGTGGGTGGTTTATTTTTTTTTTTTTTTTTTTTTTTTTTTTTTTTCTCATTGATTTGAAGTGGGTAGTTTGAGGAATCAGGCGGGGGTTTGATATATGGTGGTTTTTGACATTTTTTTTATTTTTTAATGCTTAATGCTTAATACGCTTCTTAAACTTACAAACATAAGAACTGAAGTCATAGTAACTTTAAAAAATAAGGTAACTCTGGATATATCTATTTTATGTTAGTACTCTGAATCCGCCTTGACTGCTAAACATAATTTAAACATAAAATATCTTCTATACAATTCCAACTATTTTAGTAAATGTTCACTAAATGCGGGAAAGAGTGTTTAGTTCTTAATAATTCTTGTAGGTATTTGGTGGTGAGCTTCTGAGTTCAAGTCTGTGGTTATTTCGGAGCCCGGTCTCAACTTATCAGTTTTCCTTAGCTATCGTGCCAAAAATGAACAAATTTTAGACAATTAAAAAACTTTCACTCTAAGAGGTTCTAAGCTTTATCCTCAAGCTAGAGTTTTCGAAAAGAAGAACTTTTCATTCGGAATATTACCTATCGTTCTAAGTAAACAATTTCCTCATTTTACTGTCAATAAAGAAAGATCTTAAATCATCTTGAGGCGTAGTGCATCGAGCTAAAAACTAGAATTAAACCGAGTTAACATCTTAATAAAGAACACTGTCGGGTTTCGTTCGTTTCAGCCAATCAAAATTAAGTAGTTTTAGTTGACCAATAGGAAAGGTAATTTTTTCGGTTTCTTTCAAATTTGTTATTTCTCTTTAGAAACTTTCAGCAGATAAGCAGACAAAGCATTCCGAATCAGAGAGAATGCCTAGTAATTCTTTAAGCAATAAGATAACGCTGAATATATTCATTTTATGATAGTACTCTGAATCCGCCTTGACTACTAAACACAACTTAAACATACAATTACCAAAAACTTAAACAATTATTTTTTTAGCCACATTATCCATAGAAGAGCTCTCTGAAACATCGTATATCTATATTCTATAAAAAAACTAAATCACACAACGAGCCAAAGCTGACTCAAGGTGTAGCAGTAATATTAAGGAATGTTTGCTTCCTAAGTGTTTATTGGCTGCTTTTCTACATCAGTGTTGTTAGTTTTCCCTCTTCCTCTGAATAGAGTCAGTGATGAGCTGTCTGCTATTTTAACGAGTGTATTAGAGGTACCCTTTTATTTCATCAACATCGAAACGACGAGGCTGACATCAGGTAGTATATCCGACTCCCACGAAAGAAAATTTCTTACGAAAAATTCTGACGTGTGCACTGAGAATCGTCAGACTGGAAGGCGAGAGAAGCGAGAGAAGGAGAGAGAGACCTCTCAACTATTCTATACAGAGTACTTAAAACTCCAACTATTTTAGTAAATGTTCACTAAATGCGGGAAAAAGTAGTATTTAGTTCTTAATAATTCTTGTAGGTATTTGGTGGTGGGCTTCTGAGTTCAAGTCTGTGGTTATTCCGATCTCAACTTATCAGTTTTCCTTAGCTAATCTGTCCAAAACTCGACTCTTTTAAAATTAAAACAATTAAAAAACTTTCACTCTAGAGGTTCTAAGCTTTATCCTCATGCTAAAAAAAACTAAATCACACAACGAGCCAAAGATGACTCAAGGTGTAGCAGTAAATGTTTGCTTCCTATGTAGATATAAACAAAAAAATTCTAACGAAAAATTCTGAAGCGTGCACTGAGGATCGAAATCAGAATCGTCACACTGGAAGGCACCAACCAACTACCTCAACTATCCTCATGCTAGAGTTTTAAAAAAGAAGTGTCATTACAAATATTACCTATCGTTCTAAGTAAACAATTTCTTCATTTTGCTGTCAATAGATTGTGCTGCCTTATTCTTTGACATAGTTGAAAGAAACGAAGCGATGGACATGTTATGTGATTGGCTCTTTAATAAAGGTTCCGCAACCATAATTAAAGATTGTATCACATATTATGGATTTGCATATTGAAACTCTTTCTGAGTGAGTCAACATCTTAGTAAAGAAACCTGTCGGATTTCGTTCGGTTCAGCCAATCATAATTAAGTAGTTTGAGCTGACCAATAGGAAAGGTATTTTTTCAGTTTCTTTTAAATTTTGTTATTTGTTACTGACATTGGTTAAGTCTTTATTTCTATCTAGAACTTTTCAATGGGCAAGAAGAAAAAGCATTCCGAATCAGAGTTTTCTTAGGATAAAGCACAATCTGTTGTTATTGAAAATTCAAAATTATCTATAAAATATGCTATTTTTCTCGTTTCCCTTCAGACAAAATTCACATACAATACAATGTAATGAGATTTGTTGTCTTGTTTATAATGTGTGTTGTACACTTTAAAATATGTAACCTACATAAGGAATATGCACTATATACATTAAAAAATAGGTAGAAATAAAATACATTATAAATATGTAAAACACGTATTTAATAATTACGACACTTAAGTACTATGGATTTGATCAGTTCTCATTTATTTATTTTGTTAAACTATATTGTTGGTCAATTCGAGGAAGTGATAAATACTTGAACATTCAAATTTAATATGGCAATATAACTTTGTTTAATTTTAAGGGTTTTTTTTTGAAAAAATACCATTATGTACTCGTTTTGTCCGTCTGTCTGTCAGAAACATTTGCAACGTAAATTTGAATGTGTAAACATTGTCCGATATGGGCATTATAAACCTCATTTTAAAGGTCTACCAGACTACTACAAACTGCCATTAATATATTTTTGATTGGTCAACAATAGATGGCGCTGGCGCTTAAATTCTGAAAGCTTCCATTTTAAGTATTTTTAAATTTTAGTTAAGAAAATCTTATCCGATTTTCAAGTTTGATACCGCATTTTAAAGGTACTTATAAGACCATCAAACCCCCATCATTACTTTTTGCAATTTCTAAATGCAGTGGCGTAGGGAAGCTAACAACAGTAAAATGGCCTATAAAAAATTGACATTTTAGTACATAACTTCGTTATCTCGAATTATGTAGGGTCGTGTGATACATCATTTTGTAGGTACCAATAACGCCTACAAACCCCAATCAAAATTTTGGAAATAAATGAGCGTAGGAAAGGGGCAACTAAATCAAAATTTATTTTGATAGACTTTATAATTCCTTATATGAACCTTTATGATTCCTATAATATATTATACGAAGTGAGGATGAGCCAGAGGCTCATAAAAAAACCCTAGTGCTACTACGGAACGTAGTTCTACTGCACCGTTTCATTTATAAGGTATACATTATAGGAATCTAAAACAAAATGTTTTTCGTTTAAAACTTATTTCACTGAGACTTCGACTTTCTCTCGATCGTTCAGAGATCAAATCTTTTTTTTTTCTACAGGTACTTAAGATGATACATAAGGTAAGAATATAATTTAGAAAAAATGTTGTATTCAATTTTTACAATTAACATAATTTTACACCCAGAATTGAGTAGAAAAAAGTATGATAGAATTCCAAGTATGATGAATCTATGAACCGCTCCATCAATTCATAATCTACCAATAGTTTGCTTCCAGTTCGCTCGTTCCACAGCTACTGTCCACAGTTGTTGACGCCTTTTGACGTTAGTTCCTCTTCTAAACAGTCGAGCCAATAGAACAATTCCAACGCCTCCAGCACGTCTATCATTTCTGAAAAGTTTATACCCATTTACTGAAAGCACAGCGTCTTGTGATGAATTGAACGAAATCTCAGAAATAAATATAGCATATGGAGTGTTTGATGCTAAGTCGCAGCGCAATTCACTTAGAAATTACATCCAATAATAAAGAAGTTGTTTAAAATGATGTTATTGGTGATAGGAGTTTCAGATGTGACATCCCAGCAATTGAATCAATTTCGTGATGATGGCACTTCTTAATTTGACTTCCAGAGAGATGTTAAACAAGTCACAAAATAGAGTAGTAGTAAAGGTGTGCGATGCCTTCTTTAATACACAAACAGCTCTTTTTTGGCAAAGGAAGATGAGCTTCTTGAGTATGCCTAACTATGGTTCATTGCTTATGTGCTTATCAATCTGGAATTCACGAGCCTTCAGCCTCAGATTGAAGATCTGGTCATAGGTAGACTATGCGTGTCTGAAGCCACATTACTATCTTAGATACCATATTGAGCACGTCAATTCTCGGTGGTTTTTACAGTCCTAGAAAAAGTTGACCATATCTTCTGATACAAGTATTATAAGGAGCTGTTTCCAGCGCTTTTTTAAGCTCAGCTAGAATTCCATCGGATCCAGGACTTTTGTGTATTTTACAGCTTTACTCTCTGATTCTGATGACCTGAATCCCTGGTATCCCTGTGTACTTTACTGTGCATATTAAGAGTATCGTCGCCAAGAAGATCCTAAAAATACTTTCTTCAATAAAACGAGAACATCATCATTTCCATCATAAATTTCCAGATTCATCGTTTCAGAATGTTGATGTGTAAGCACCCTTAATATAGAAATTAACAATAAAAGAGCTAGAGTGCAGTACTTTCAGAAAACCTTATTTTATTATTATCAGAACGAAATCGCTTACTTTATATCCAACAACACGATATGTAAATTAAGTCGAGTAAAAATATAATTCTAATCTCGAAAACTTTCGAGTTTTGTTCGGTTTAGTTGTGATGTTTAGCCAATCAAAATTAAGGAGTTTGAATAAACCAATAGGAATGTTTTCTTGTTTAATTTTTCTTACTCTCATGTTGTTTAAGACTTATGATTTCTTTCTAAAATCTCTCATGAAAGAAGAAGCGTTCAGAATTAGAGTTTGGGATGATAAAAGCGATATATATTACTTTTTTATTTTACACATAGTTAAATTTAAGTCTAGCTAATGTTGTACATAGAACAAGGATAAACGCATCATCTGTCTAAACATTCAAAAAATGCCAAATACCCACAATACTTAAAATTAAATAAGAAATCACTGGAACATGTCTACGTCTAAGAAGAAGAAAAAGCATCAAATACGGAACTCTAAGAAGAAGAAGAAGCTCTTATCAATGAATTATATTAGGGGAGCTTTCCAGAATTGTGAAATTCGTGAACTTCACACTGAGCCAAGTCGTAATGAATTTCCTAACAGGAAGATTGCTCATGTAGATAGTATTCCTCATATAGTAAGAGAACGTCTTACAAAGGAAAGAAGACCTACCTACTCCCATTACAAGCTCTACAAGATATACCAATGAAAGCCTCCCAAAAAAACCCACTTCGAAAAGCAAGAAACAAAACTACGTAGAATAAACTGGTCAACAAGTCAAGGAATTTAGAACTACGGATGAATTTGCATGTTTTTTGTTGAGAGAAAAAAAACATCACTTCCTCTCCGATCATTGCAAATAATAAACTACAAACCAAATCTGGTCAGACGAGTTTGTTTTCCTTTTTATTATTGAGTCTTGAAGGCAATCAGATATTCTTTCTAACCAACGAAAACAAAAAAAAACACAGCAACAACAAGGAACGACTCTTAACTTAAGTTAACTTAACTTGAAAGAAGAAAATATTTACGACGTTTTTTCTATACTTTTCATTGCATAAAATTGCAATTATATTCACTAGTGCTATAGTCCCTTCTTCTTTCGGCTGTATCTATCCACGAAGAGGAAACTCTTAATGATATTGCATCATGAGCACGATTTTTTCCCCTCCTGATCCTCTACACCGACCGACTGATCGAACTGAACACTGAACAGACCAGCCATCTTCTTGTTCAAGAAGATCAGCTCAACAAAACACAACATCTATCTATAGTCTATAATGCTCTATAGAAAATTAAAGGAGGAAATAAAAATTGCAAATAACTCTTGTCTTGCCATAAGAAAAAAAATAAAAGACTCAAGAAGAATATATACAAACAAAATCAGAGAAACTTAGAGTCTCTGAAAAAGAATATTTCAAAATGTGAAGAAACTAAAACTAAAACATCAATTCCTGTTTGGTCTATTGTGCACTTTTAATTTTCCTCTTTTAGATGGTCGTGGTTTTTCTTTTTAGATGAAGGGGGCTTTTGGTTTTTAGATGGACTTTGGAAGTTGAAACAAATCTTTGAAATTGAAAGACAATTGTTTCTCTTTTTTATTTGTTAAGAGAGGAAGCACGTCGAGGTGGTCAAGAGCTCAATTTCATTAAATTACGAGCTTACTCGATCATAATTTCCTCAATAAAAATGGAAGACTTGAGGGAAGCAGGACAAATTTTAAAACTGGCGTATGTTTTATATGTAGGATCAAAGGAGCTGAAGACATGAAAAATATAGATACAATACGGAACTTTAGGAATACTTGTTCAAATTTCGAGAATCCAAGGAATCCCTTACATATTGGGTAACCATAATCCAGTAATCCAAGTGAGTTCTTCAAGAATCCAGAGAGTTTTTATTTCAGCGTGGGATATTTTTGAATAAAGAAGAAGTGTGAAGTACGTTTTTCAAAGAAGAAGATGAACAGAAATACCTCTGTCATGTCAGTCGTCTAAAATTATAAACTATATAAATATTATCCCGGCTAACCTGTGTAACGAATTCTCAATTATAGGAATCAATTGAATTCTAAACGAAATCCAAGAATTTGTAAAGTTTAGGAATCTACTAGAATTCAGGTAGATTTCCAGAATCTCAATTATGTATCCAGTGTTCCAATTTAAGCTGTGTCTTAACTTGACATACTCACTCAACTAAACAAAACAATTAAACTTAAATAATTATTTTATTAAAGAAAACCTTGTAGATCTTTTACTTACTGATATAAATGTTATAATGTTTTTCTATCATTGGCTATAGTCTTTTCGAATTTTTACAATGATCACGCTACGACAAATATTGGAAAGGCCAGTGAATTTAAAATCGACACGCATCAATCCTTTTTATCGATTTTAAACAGACTTACAACTGCATCATTAGAGATGAGCTATACTCTGCAATGATGAAACATGGATTCTCTAAGAGACTCATCCTACTATGTCAGATGACCCTAACGCAAAGGTTTCAAACAAGGAGATGCACTTTCCTGTGACCTGTTTAATGTACTAGCTGGCGCGACCCACCTTCGGTGGGCCTTACTTATTTCAATATACCTTATTTGTACACATAAAA